>OZ018393.1:14395608-14612318 GCA_963969525.1 Ontholestes murinus
AAACGAGTTTGAATAGAGTTAAAACAGATGATTGTACAACAGTTGTAAATGTAAATAATTTTTAAATTGAAACTTAATTAGAATAAAAATGTGTAAAAATAGTATGCCAATTGTATTTCTATGATTACCAAAAGGGAAATATTTTGAAAAGAAACCAAATATAAATATATAAATTGAAATTAATGTCATCGAGAAAGTAATTAATACTAAAAGTTCAAATGCACAAATTTAAATATAATCAGGATTATGTCGACAAAGCTTATTTCAAATATTCACATAATATTGTATACTAAACCAACAAGTGATTAATAATATCAATTGGTAATTGCACAAGTTTGTTATTAATAAAATATCAAAAATAATTCAAACATGTACCATCAACAAGTTATGAACCAAATAAACACACTACGTAGTTTGATGAAGATAAACTTGATTAATTAATAGCACTAAAAACCTATCCGTATTAAAACAATAATAGTCACTTTGTGTCCGAAATATATATCTGTGAATTTAAATAAAATTTGTGAAGAAAGGTTTTTAGTGCTATTAATTAAACACTAAGTAGATTTATTAAATTACAAACAAAAATCTTATTTTTATTCCTTAGCCTTAACAATAAATTTTCTAATAAAAATATGAATTATATCACATAATTTAACTATTAATTTTTACATATAAAATATTCTTAACATTTCTTTTATGTAAATTATATTTCATCATAATCTTAGTTTGTTACGATGAATTCAATCCTCACTTAACCCGTGGTGAAACATGTTTATGTTAATTAAAAGATAACTCCTTAAGAATGACGAACGGTCGAAACTAGTCGGAGAATTATAACAATAGTAAAACAAAGCCAAGTTTTTAATTAATCTTCTAATCTTATTTTGTTATCGCCTTTAATATGGATAATCTGAAGAATACGTTTTGACGTCTCAGAATCCCATTAGACTATTTTTGAAATGTGTGTGTCTGCTAATGCCAACTGTAAACTGAAGTTTTCAGATCTCGCAGAAGTTAAAACAATAATACTTATATTCATCTTTAAAAACAATCAGTGGAAAAAGACTTAAGCAGTATGTTTTTTTTAAATAATTGAATAACCGTCTTACTTACAGTATTTTGTGGCTCAAAGGTACAAGGATCACTGTAATACAATATTCTAGTCTTCAGTTCCTTTGTGAATTTACTCAAACAGGTCAATATTGCAGTGGTAATCCTGGATGAGGGACTCGACCATAGCAAATCATGGAAGAGCTGCAATAAAAAATAATTTTTTGGTAATATTTACCAACTTATAAATATTAGGTTGAATGCAGCTCTTTTTTTAAAGTAGTGTACAATACTAGCTTCAAATTGTGTAAAGTGTAAGTACTACAAATATATATGGTAGAAAACATCTGTGTTTAATATATCTTAAGTTTTTTTTGCTATAATATCATACAATATACACAATTTATTTCTTAAAGTAACTGTAATGATGACAACTGCCAGAAATATATGTTAGTGTTCAAGAAAAGGGTAAACATTGCATGAGTTTGATTAATGGCTAGAAACAGCTTGATGTTGTTACTGTTTGCCACTTCTTCAAGCATTGTAATCTATTCCTTGTATGTATGTATGACAGAAACCAAAGTAAGTGATCGTGAAGGTTTTCACTTCGCATTAAATTTTGTATCAGAAATCAAAATGATGCCAAAACTGTCACCAATAGGTAGCGTCACATTAAAACACTGTAATTTTAAATTCAAATAAATAATTTTCTTGGGATCACTTCTTTTCAAACAATCTAATATTAACATCTTATTCATATGTTTGATAAGATTTTCTCCAAATGTTTATAAACTAGGTAAACAAATAATATTTGGAAAACAATAAATAACTATTTCCGCAACATTACATTAAAATTTTACCTTAATAATTGAAGGCCTCTGCAGAAACACTTCAGCGGGGAAGTCGTGGAGCAGAATGTTGTTGAAAAACTCACACGAATTTAACAGACTCGACGGATCGGCGGGATTGCGCAGGGCATCTTCAACGGACTCCAAAACATGTCGGTCCGGAGCTACTAGAGACTGCCAAGGTAACATATAATACACTATGCTTGACGGTTGACTTATTACAGCTCTATCTGTACTCTTTTTCTCATTTCTAAAGATTTAAAAAGAAACATATTTTTCTCTTGGGTATTCTAAAGTAGCATATTGATTAATAACACTTACTTCACAGTTGATAAGTGAATTTTAAAGTGTCAGTATTTTTATACAAACCGTTAAAGAGTGTACCTACTTGCTTTTAGCTTCTGTTGAAGCGCTAGCCCTTGCATAAACCTCGATTGGTGTCGCTGTTGACTCAACAACATTAAAATGCAGAGAATCTTCATCACTCCTATAACTCAAAGGAAGATCTGATTGTAATGGAGGGACTATATAATCACCAGCATTAGCATCTAACAAATTCAAAATCTCTTCAATTTTCACATATAAATCACTTGAAACAATACTTTTAATGTCTTCGATCTCACGCTTTAAGGTTGGAGCACCGAATAAACTAATCAACATATTCCCACTCTCTGTCTATAACATAAAAATAAAAGATATGATTAAGTAAATAAAAAATCGCAAAATAAAAATAACCATTTCAATCAATAGTAAAAATTGATTTTGTTTATCTCGGTCACGAGCACATTACTTTCAAATTTAATTGTGCGGGAAGGGGTTAATATAATAACAATACAATATTATTAGTAATATTTAAATTTATATTAATGCTATAAATTTAAATTAAAGCTAAGATTCTAATGTAAATCAAGATAATTATTACAAAAGAACAAGATATAAATTTTACGTACATAATTACATTCAATTGTTATGAAGCAAAACAAATTTTTTCATAGCTTTCTACCATACCAATAATCATATTTATTGATTTATATTAAATTAGTATTTATTAAAGCTATAATATTAAATTGCTTACCTTCAATATGCATAATATAAGATCCAAAACAACATTCTCGTACGTTAAATTATCGAATTTAAACCAATCAAACAGTTTCAGAAGTAATTCCTTACATCTAGCCAATTCATTGTCGTATAAAAAGCCACGTTCCAGTTTAGACACGATGTTCAACAGTGCCCTTTCCCTAATTTCCTGAATGTTGTGTCCTAAATTTGGAAGTCCAATTAAAGATGGCTTAGGTTTAAAATCAATTTCTTATTGATTTAAAACTTACTAACATAAAATGGGTTCATGTATAATTTGTTTATTAATTTACTGACCTTATTAAATAATAATTTTTAAGAAATAACCATTTAAGTTAATTAGTGTCTATTATTTAAAACATTCCAATATTAATTTTTTATTTACATACCTAATTTTTGCACATGTATAGAGGATATACACTTCTCCTCCATAATTAATTAAAGAATCGTATTTTTACTAAATATACACTTGGATTGTAAAATGTAAACACAATACACAAACGTCACATTTGAAAATATACGTTAAAAACTGGAAGCACATTGGAGTGAACACAGCCACAAAATAACAGACAATGCATAAGTTTCAACTAGCCCTACCTCGTGTTAAAAATTGGCATTATTACTAAATTAGTAAATAAGCGATTGACGTTTAAAAAATTATCATGTATTTAAAGTAAATAACCTTGTTAGATTAAACTATTATCCATAAAGTTATTATAATGGTTAAATTTTGGAAATAAAATAACAATTTAATTTAATGCAGGCAACACAATTTACGCGTATTAATTAAACTTACTCATCTGCTTTATTAATCTATGATAAACTGCAACTTCATATCATCAAATCACACACTGATGACAGTTTTTAAAGTAAGTTTCGTTTTCGAACAATACACGTGTTTTGATTAATATGGATTATCCATTGAGCCTAGAGGATATTCTCATGCGTCAAACTGATGTGCTGAAGAGGAAGACGCAGGCCTTAAATGAGAGTCTTTCTGATTTGAAGGAAAAAAGTAAGTAATGGATAAACATTGAAAGTAAATCCGGTTTTTGTGTTTTAAACTCAAAAAATGGCTTCCTGAAGTGTTTTTGTTATTGTTTGTGCCTTGTTAGCAATTGTTTAAAAAGTTTGTTTCTAAATAACTGATTTACTTTATGAATGTATGAAAGAATTTTATTTATTCGTATACTTTTAACAGTTGGAAAATTGGCACGGTTTTCAAATTTTAGTGAAATTCTAAGAGGCCTAATTTTATTGTTGTTCTAAGGTAAGAATATTTGTAATTATAAAAAAGGTACAAAATGTAATGTACAGGATTTTGTTTATTTAATGTAGTCGAATAATCAAATATTATTTTCATTCTCTTGTTTATGGTAATTACCTTCATAAATATATCTGTTAAATTTAGGAATTAAACATGCTAAAAATAAAAATGTTAAGTTTTCTCCAATAGATAGAAAATATATTTATATTTATATGGCAAAAATATAAACACTAAACAAAAATACTTTTTATCATTATCATATAGTAACGGTTGCAACCATCCAAATTAGCAAAAACTGTTTATTATTACAGATACAAAAATGGAATGCATTATAAAAGACCTAGAGCTGTTAAACACGGATGTTGAGCTGGCGATTGGAAAGTACACAAGTCTGCACCTTAAGAGCGAAGCAAAAGAGTGCTCGATTGGAGCGATTACTTTATCGGTGGCAGAGAGGCAGAGGAAGAAAAACAATTACTTGTCAAAAATGAAGATATGCATGAAGATTTACTCTAATCTCAATGAGAAGTTGGAAAAGGAACTTAAATTAGTTAGAAGGTTAGTTATGAAGTTGGAAAGATATTAAAGTTTATGTTAGTTGTGCTCATACTCTTGATGAAAACCGATATTAATATTAAGTGAAGAATAACACTCGTTTTGATCCATAATGCTTTTATTTTCAGTTCCCAGACATGTTTTTCGATCTTCACAAGCCATTGACAAAATTTAAAACTTTCATAGTAAATATATAATATCTTCACATAACTTAAAAAATATATTTCTGAAACTTTGGTAATGGTCTGAAACAATTCTTTTTATCTTAGCATTGACATGTGTTACAGTCTTAGCAGACCATCATCAGTATTTATTTTTTTTTAATGTCCTATGAGAACCAAAACACATGTCTGGCAAGATAATAATAATAACATTATGGAAGTGTTATTCATCACCTAATATGAAAAAAATGTTTTTTATTTAGATAATTGGAAAACTAAGAGGCTTGTGAATTAAATACTTTAATGTTTGTTTTATTTTTAGTCAATTAAAAAAGGCCAAGGATAGGATGGCCAATTTTGAAACAATATCTCAAGAGGAGTTCAAGTGTATTGAGGCTAAAATTAAACATTATGACAGTGAATTGCAGAAATATGAGGTAAGATTTATTTATTTAAATACAACTGCGAGATATTAAAATTAATAATTGTTTTAAACATAAAATTGATGGAATCAATCTAGTTTTTTTTATCATTAGTTTTATATAATATTGCTTAAGATTTGATTGGAGATTATTTATTAGAGCTTTGATAAAGTAAGATTTTAGCACCATCTTCATCAAATTGCCTTTTTTGGGTAACTATGTGTATGTATTGGGTTTCCAATCATTTTTACCTGTAATGTAGTAATTACTAAATTAGTAAAAATTAACTATTATTAGAATGCTTCAAAAAGAAACATTTCAATAGTTAATCTTTTTAACCAAATAAATATGCAACCAAATGTGCTGTAGAATCATTTATAATTTATAGATATGTGTACATTAACTTTATATTAGAGATACATTAAAGAATTTATATGTTGTACACCCGTAAAAATTGGTTCTTATACAGATAAATAACTTCCAAAGTTCAGAAAACAAGAAGTTGTGTGTTGAAATAAATATTTAGTTGCTTATTTTTTGTACGAATTAAAAGTTTAATTTGAGTATTGTAATTTCAAAATTTATTGATTGAAATTTCCCACTTTTTGGTTAACAATGTAATGATTTTAGTGATTTTAAGAAGAAATATTGCCCCAATTAAGAGTTTTCACCAAATTAATATGCAACCAAATGTACACAATTGCTGTAGTATCGCTTATAATTTATGATTATTAACTATATGTTGGAGATTAATTCAAGAATTTATATCTTAAAAACCTATGAAAATTGATGCTTACCAATATTAAATAACATCTCAAATTCGAAATCGAAACAAGAAATTTTATTTTAAAATCAATATTTGGTTGCCTATTTGTTTTGTGAATTGATATTTTAATTTAAGTATTTTACTTTCAAAATTCATTGATTGATATTTCAAATTTTTACGTTAAACATAGAGCATTTAGTAATTAAAAATTACTATAATTGTTTCCACCAAACAAATATGCAACCAAATATACACTTTTTGATTTAAAATCCAGACATTTTAGTGATTTCAAGAAGAAATATTGCCATTATCATTAGCTTTCACCAAATAGATATGCAACCAAATGCACGCATATACTGTATCACTTTATAAATATTGCCTTTTTGTTAGTGATTAATTAAAGCATTTATATTTTGCAAACCTTGAAAAAAATTATTATAAATATTTAAAAATAACTTCAAAAAATTTAAATTTAGCAGGAAATTGTGTAGTTATGTAAAATATATATTTGGTTGTCTACCTGTTTTTATAAACTAATTTTTTACTTTCAAACTTTATTGATTGATATTTTATACTTTTTTTGTTGAAACTGTAGAAAATTAAGTGATTTCATAAAGAAATATTGTCATAATTAATAGTTTACACTAAATAGATATGTAACCAAATGTATACAAAATCCTATTAGTGATATATTAGAAATTTATATTTTGCAAACCTGTAAAAAATATTATTTTGCATATTAAAAGTCAAGAAATTGTATATTAAAATAAATTTATGGTTGAAATTCATACAATTAAGTTATTTTAAGAAAAATATGTTGCTATAATTGTAATAAATATGCAACCAAATGTACACATCATATAATTTATGAATATTAACATTTGTTAGAAATCAATTAAAGGACGTACATTTTTCAAATCTGTAAAAAATGAATTCCTATTAACATTAAACAATATCTAAAATCTAACAAAAAAGTATATTGCAAAAAATATATTTGATTGTCTTTTTGCTGTTATGAATTAATTTTTTACTTTAAATGAAAAGATAATTTAAAATTGTATTTATTGATATTTAAACACGTTTTAGATGAAAATCCGAAAAAAGTAATTTTAAAACAGTTTAACTTCAACTTGATTTTTTAACATAATAGATGTGTAAATCGTTCATTTATCCATAAATATTAAAAAAAAGATTGTCTAAGAAAAAACAATCCTAAAAATTAAAGGCTTTAAATAAATAAATATGCAACCCAATACACACTATTGTATAGTATCACTTATTAGCACTTTATATTATAGATTATTTTAAAAAATACCAATTTACAAACCCAAAAGAAACTCTTGTGCATATTAAATAACCTCCAAAATTCAAATTCAAGCAGGGAATTATATGTCATATTTAAATGTACAATTAATGAATTATGTATTTGTTTTATGAATTATTTTTTTAATTTTGAGTATTTTAAAACAATCCTAAAATTAAAGGTATTATATAAATAAATATGCAACCCAATATACACTATGGTATAGTATCACTTATACACTTTATATTATAGATTTTTTAAATACAAACCCAAAACAGTTCCTATATATAATAATCAAATTGCAAAATTAAAGTAGGAAATTATATATTTAAATAAACATTTAATTGATTATTTGCTGTTTTATTTTGTATATTTTTCTTTCAAAATGCATTATTAATAGTTTCCGCTAAATTAACATGCAACCAAATGTACATATATGTGATTAAGTAAATAATCTTGCAATCCTGTTAAAATTGATTAAAAATAAATCGATTGATATTTCACACATTTTAATAAAAAATCCAGGAAATTTAGTGATTTCAAAAGGAAATATTTGCTTAATTCATCCACCAATTAAAGATGCAACCAAATGTACATATATGGCTGTAGGATAACTTACAATTTACGAGTATTAACTTAATGTTGGAGATTAATTTAAAAATTTACATCTTGAAAACCCCTGAAAATTGATGCTTACCAATATTAAATAACATCTAAAATTCAAAATCTAACAGGAAATTGTATTTTGAAATAAATATATCTAAAACATTTAGTGGTTAAAAAATTACTATAATTGTTTCCACCAAATAAATATGCAACCAAATACACACTTTTTTAAATTGAAAATCAAGTTATTTCAGTGATTTCAGTATTGCCGTTATTAATAGCTTTCACCAAATATGTATGCAACCAAATGTACACAAATTCTGTATTACTTAAAATTAATGAATATTACCTTTATGTTAGAGATTAATTAAAGCATTTATATCTTGCAAACCCATTAAAAATAAATTTAAAAAATTTAAATTTAGCAGAAAATTGTGTAATTATGTAAAATATACATTTGGTTGTCTACTTGTTTTTATAAACTAATTTTTTACTTTAAGTACTTTACTTAATTTATATTTTTTGTTGAAAATGTGGAAAATTAATTTGTTGAAAAAGTGATTTCATTCACTAAATAGGTATGCAACCAAATGTACACGTATGCTGTGATATCACTTACAATGCAATTAGTGATATATTAGAGATTTGTATTTTGCAAACCTGTAATAAACATTATTTTACATATTAAAAGAATAAATGCAAAACGAAACGAAATTGTATATTAAAATAAATGCGTCGTTGAAATCCATACAATTTTTTCACTAAATAAATATGCAACCAAATGTACTATGTACACATAGTAGTATCATATAATTTATGAATATTGACATTATGTTAGAAATCAATTAAAGAAAGTATATTTTTCAAATCCGTAATAATGGATTCCTATAAACATTGAACAACATCCAAAATGTAAGAAAAAATGTATATTGCAAAAATATATTTGATTGTCTATTTGTTTTTATGAATTAATTTTTTACTTTGAATGAAAATGTAATTTCGAATTGTGTTTATTGATATTTAACATGTTTTAGATGAAAATCCAAAAGTAATTTCAAAACAGTTTAACTTCAACATGATTATTTTTGCATAATAATTGTGTAAATCGTGCCTTTATACATTAATATTTTTGGAAAAAAATATTACATTAAAACACTTCAAGAAAAAACAATACCAAAAATTAAAGGCCTTAAATAAATAAAAATGCAACCCAATACACACCATAGTGTAGTATAGCTTATACACTTTATATTATAGATTATTTTTGAAAAAATACAAATTTACAAACCCAAAAGAAGTTCTTCTGCATATTAAATAACTTCCAAAATTCAATTTCAATCAGGAAATTATATATTTAAATGTACAATTAATTAATTATGTATTTGTTTTATGAATATATTTTTTTAATTTTGTGTATTTTAAAACAATCAAAAAATTAAAGGTATTATATAAATAAAAATGCAATCCAATATACACTATGGTGTAGTATCAGGTATACACTTTATATTATAGATTATTTTATTTTTAAATACAAACATATAAACCCAAAAAAGTTCTTATATATAATAATCAACTTCCAAAATTCAAATTCAAGTAGGAAATTATATATTTAAATAAACATTTAATTGTTTATTATGAATTAATTTTTTATTTTGTATATTTTTCTTTCAAAGTGCATTATATCAAACTCATACATTTTAGCATTAGAATATTCAGAAAATTTTGATTTCAAGTATTGCCAATATGAATAGTTTCCACTAAATTAATATGCAACCAAATGTAGATATATGTGGTATCAAATTATATTAATTTTGTTAGAGATTAAGTAAATAATCTTGCAAACCCGTTAAAATTTATTCAAAATAAATCGATTGATATTTCACACATTTTAATGAAAAATCCAGGAAATATAGTGATTTCAAAAGGAAATATTTGCTTAATTCATCCACCTAATAAATATGCAACCAAATGTACATGTATTTAAAGGAAATTGTATACTTAAAAAAATATATTTGGTTGCCTATTGTTTTTATTATTTAATTTTTTTACTTTGAGTATTTGACTTTGAAATTATATTGATTGGTTTTTCACATTTTCTAGTTGACAAGAAAATTAACCAGTTAACTGTGTTTGACGTATATATCCGTCATCGAGCGATTTTCATGACACAGAAATTCGCACTTTTAAAACGTAGCGACACAGTTAACTGGTTAATATAATACATTTTTTGAGTGTGTATGATTGTGGGATGTTAGTTTTTGTCCAATTAACTGTGTCGCTCCGTTTTAAAATTATGAATTTCTGTGTTTCTTGATGCGAAATTCGCATTTCAAAACGGCGCTACACAGTTATCTGGTTAAGTAATAATAATAAATATTGCTATAGTTATGAGCTTTAAGTTTTTACCAAATAAATATTCAACCAAATGTACATATATGGCTGTAGAATAACTTATAATTTATGAATATTAACTTGACCTGTAAAATTTGATTTGTAAATATTAAATAACTTTCAAACATTCAAAATTATAAGAAAATTGTATATTGAAGTAAATATTTCGTTGTTCATTTATTTTATGACTTAATTTTTACATTGAGTGTTTTGAGTTTAAAATTTATTGTTTGATGTTCCACACGTAACTACCACAAAGCAACAGTTTCATTTTATTACAATAGTGTGAATTACATTTAAATTTTCTCAATGGTATCCCAAATAAATATTTTTGCCATTATAATTAGAGGAGCTATAATTGTACTAATATATTTCTATTTGTTAAACATGAGTTCAATTAATATTTTAATTAATAATCCAGAAAAAATATCCTTGGTTGAGGGATCCACAGCTGAATCTGCCCAATATAGCGAACGAAATAAAAACGCTGAACACTCTGAGGGAAAAGAAGAACCTGCTTTTGGAGGAGCTGAGTCATTACAGGGGCCTGAAACCCGACATACAGGAAGCCAGTCATCAGCTGAACAAAGTGAAACAGGAGTACAAACAGTTTAAATTAGGAATGTAACGTGATCGCTTTAACTATTACATTATTGATAATTCACATGCTAAGTGTAATACCGTGCCTTTTATAAAATTTCTAAATCCGAGCTTGGAAATATTTTTAATTCGAACGAATTATATATATTTTTTTGTAATCATATCTTAATCGAAAAGAAAGTGTGAATTGCCAAAATGTATATACATATATGGAAGTAAGTTATAATAAGTACCTTTTTAAATGTTTATGTGTGATATAAATTTATTAGTATTAATTCTTATAAAAAAATGTTTTCTAAAATATAACTATTCATATATATTTTCCTATAGTATGATTAGAATAAAGGAGGGGCGAACCTTTAAAGTAAGAAACTCATTTGCATATAGATATATACACAAATAACACCACCAAAAGACCAAGTAGTCGATAAACAAACACTGCTACTACTTAGAACATCTCAATAATAATGCAGTCTAACAGAGTGTAGTATGTAATTATTTTAGTCATCTGTACAGTAAATTATCGTTGTTTAAATCATAGGTATTTAAAAAATTATTTATACAACTAATTTTCCTCAGGCGTTTTTAATTATGTATCTGTAAGTATTGTATAGTATAAACGTGCTTTTTTTCATTTAAAATGCGCTTTATGGTTAACAATAAGTAATATTGCGCATGCGCTTAATTAAGTATACATGCGCAGTGCACTTGTTTTTATTAAATGAAACACTTTGTGTGATCAATTACTAACTGATTAATAGAGGTATAATACCATTACAGATGTTGCAAAATTTACCATACACATCAAGGTCGCCAACCTAAGTACCATAAAATCTTACTAGAGGAGAGAAAGACATGTTACTGACACAGTTTTATGAGGAAATGCCATTATATATAAAACGCAAAAAATTAATTTCGGTTTAAATATTTTCGGAAACAATTATTCTCCAACGATATGAATAAAAAATTACAACTATAATAAAATGTATTAAAATCACTTTATAACTATATTTGTAACTAATAATATACGTTACAGTAAAAAAACAACTGTTCCAACTGGAACTTATTTCGTAGATAGTCTTCTTTGGCGCGGATCTTCGTATAAACCATTGGAAAACATAGTCCTCCATTCAGAACCGTTTGGATACTCGTATTTATCAATAGCATCTTGCTTGAATGTTGTTCCATATCCTGCATACTAAAATTTAAAAAGAAAGATACAATTTAAACACTATGTTAACAATTTGATTTATATGATGATTATACGAGTGATAGTAGGAAAGTAGTATCCGTGATTAGATTTCTCAAAGCTAGAAATATGCAACCTTACGATAGTCATCGTCAATTGAAGGATGTGTGTGGAGAAAATGTTATGGATGAGTCGTTTGATCGACGCTTGTGTCCTAATTTCAACTTAAGAAAAGAGAACCCATGATTCGGGTCGGTCATTAAGGGCGAAATTTCAACGATCCATTTTATTATCAAGTTCCTTCAGATTATCATCTATTTACAAAAAAGATACTTGTCATAACTCAATAAACTGACGGCGGAGGGATACAAAAACTCGTCACACAGTAGTACAAATGCTTAAATTTTCGAGTTAAATATGTAGAGAAGTAGTTTTATATTCGTTAATATATACTAGTTTCTTTTATATTCCCAAACGAGTATTACTTTCCGGAAGGACCTCGTACATAAATGAAAACTATTGGTTTATATAGGGGCAGTAATAATACCCTCTTAGGAAGTCCCAAGAGGTTCATCAAAAAATCCTTTTATAAGATGCTTACTAACTTATTATTATCTTTGAAATAATTGTATTATCTGACAATGTACTCACAGTAGGCAGTTGATAACGAGCATTCTCAACGATCAGAGGATCGACGAAGTTTTCATGTTGCTGATCCACGTATTCTATCGTCCGACCTTCCATGGTTTTCGAGAGGCACAAGTAATCCCACATTTGCAAGTGCTGCACCATTTCACAAAGCCCAACGCCGCCAGCGTGAGGGCAAACTTTAACTGCAACAAAAATTCGCATTAATCTACATTGTTTATTCTTGAGAAATAAAATAAAAAAGTGAATTAACAAAACAATCGAAAAAAGATCGTTAATAAATAATTACCCCCTAACTTATGTGCCATGAGATAAACACTCAAGATCTCATTGATTCCACCAATGCGGGCGGAATCAATTTGACAGTACTGCATGGCTTCGGCTTGCAAGAACTGCTTGAACATCACCCTGTTGCAGCACATTTCCCCCGTGGCGACTCCGATTCCGAACGGTTTCAACGCCTTGGCGATGGTCGCATGTCCCAAGATGTCATCCGGAGAGGTCGGCTCCTCGATCCACGTAATATTAAACTTTGCAAGTTGCTTCATCCACTCGATCGCTTGTGGCACATCCCAAACTTGATTCGCATCGACCATCTTATAAAAAAAAACGTGACATTTTAGAGATAACTACGTTTTATAGCGTTAAAGATTACTACTTACAAGTTGTTTATCATCCCCAATAATATTTCTTATCATTTTTAGCCTTCTCAAGTCGTCTTTTAAATCTTTACCAACTTTTAGTTTAAAGGCGGTGTACCCTTCTTCCAAGTATTTGTTACATAATGTTTCCATTGTTTCATTTGAATATCCAAGCCAACCTTTAAAATATAATAATAATTATTATTAAAATATTACACATATTTCACTAATTTCACCATAAACAAATATAATTCATTAAATAAAAATGATTCTCATTATTTTCAAATCTAATATTTCTTTTTATCCATTGACGATGGAGGCTTCTACTTCGTTATACATTTTAATCACAAATTAAACACAATAATTACTTTGTTCTGTATAACAGTTATTTATTTAAACGGTGACCAATGGTTTCAATACATTCATGAATAATTTTCAAACTATATATACTATTATGTAAATACTTTCTTAAGGTTTCTTGGATTAGGGCCTTATTTAACTCAGAAGAACTAGTGTTTGGCTATCGACCACACGTTTTTCCTCCACAATGTATCTTGTAATTGTAATTATGATTATTAATTTATTTTCTGTTAATTTTGATTAAGAGTGAAGAAATATTTTAACGTACCGACTTGTGTAGTATAGGCTGGATAACCCTGCTGCTTTAAAACCTCCAATCGTTCCTCCTTTCCTTCCCTATTTTTCTTAAGGATCTGGATGGCCTCCTCTTTGGTGATAACGTCAGTGATGTACCGGAAGTCGATGGTTGAAACCAAATGTTCGGGTTCCATATCTGATAGCAGTTGCCACATGGGTTTGTTCAATAGTTTCGCCCATAAATCCCATAGCGCGTTGACGATTGCGGCCACAGCCAAATGCGTTGCTCCCTTTTCAGGACCGATCTAAAATTCAGTCAATTGTTTCCCCAAATTTCAAAATTTTCTGAATGATTAAAATGCATACAAACATAAAAGTGTACATAAAGTTGCCTATGCTATGAAAGAAAAATTTAATATCTTTTTCCATGATCTCCAATTATAATTTATTATTTCTTTTTATATCAAATCTAATTAAAGGACACGCCGGTGGTGGCGCATCGGTTACGGCCCCGAACTGACGTGCAGCAACGTTGATTCGGGTCAGTAGTCGGATGGGTGACCGGTACCATTCACCATTGGGATACAATTAATGGTGCTTTAGAGTGACGGGGGCGATCTTTTAAAGTAACAAGCTCATTTACACATACACAAATGACACATGGCGGAAGGACCACGTGGTCGATAGCCTAACACTACTACTACTACTCTAATTAAAGGAAACATTTGTAATAGAAAATTTAAAAAAATTAATGTACTCATTTAAATTATCGTTTTGTATACATATTAGGCTAATTAATGAAGTAGAAATACATTATTATTACCCATCTAATCTGACTTTCGCTAGTCAGAGATCGCCAGAACGCAGCGAAATCCTTGAAGATGTCAACTGCAGTCTGGCCTACCACCAAATACGACAAACTCTTGACGGCAGCGACCACGATTTCTGTTCCTCGTCCACAAGTAAAAGTCATTCCGTTTCCCTGCCGCCCCATCGCCGTCCTGACGGTAACGTAAGCACAGGAATAATCAGGATCAGTATGCTAAGAAAACATAAAAGTAATAATAATTACCTTCTGCTTCATAGGATAAACTTTTTGTATTATTAAAATAGTTTAGAAACTGATTAATGGTTGAGGCGTTAACTTCGTGATACATTTTGGAAAATTAAACAAAAACGTTTACTTTGTTAATATCACACTTTATTTTTAAGTTTGATAATGATCAGTTAATGATCGAAACTCGAGTCACTTAAAAATAAAGTGTGATATTAACAAAGTAAACGTTTTTGTTTAGTTTAGAAACAATTAATCTGGTTATTCCTAAACATAAACAACTTAAAATTACTTTTGCGCACTATTTAAACCTGTTTAAGAATTTAAAAAGAATTTAGAAAGAATTTAAAGATTGTTTCATTCATTTTGTATATTTATTTATTTATTTATATAATTTCTTACCATAGCATCTGATCCGTGTGCACCCAGCGAAGTGGGAAACCGGACATCCTTGACGTCCAAGGAAATGATTTTCAAATTTTCCGTCGTCATGTTCATGTTGACCGGCTGCAGATGAACGCCAACTCAAAACTGTAGATAAACTGAAGCTGTTGTGTGTACTTAAGCGTCGAGATAATCGTGTTATCTTATGTTGCCAAGTACTAATTATTTAAATAATTTGTTTGCGTTCTTTTTTAGTGCTTTGGAAAAACAGTCTGTGTACTCAACAGACTGGTCACCTTTACAGGTCGTTAACAGTGTGTTTTCTACGTGTATTAGACGCATTTTGCTTTATCATAGAAAATGTAACATTTAGCTATACACAACGATTTTGAAGAATGGCTTATAATCAGAAATGTAAGGCTGAAAGACCGCGGGTCGATAGCCGATGATTAGAGAAACCTCAAGTCTGTACTCTGTTCACTTCATAAAAACTGTATAAATACTTACTTCTATTAATAAAGATGTTTTCTCTCTCTCAGAAATGTATTCATTTATTATGTTATATATTTACTTGTGTGGTAAAATAATAAGGTAACCTGGTAATTAAAAAACGTCTATTTGTATCTATGACTTCTTTAACTAGTTTTAATGATAATTTTTAGGGAAATTGTATGTATATAAAATTGCCAATTTTAAAAACTAAATCTGAGAAAAAGTCTGAATTTTGCAATATAAATTCTCAATGCTGTCAAGGAAGGTGAAGACAAATTCAATTTTAATTTAAAAAAAAATATTGTTTAGAAATTTCAGGCAATAGTTTGATAGTACGGATGACTTTTCATGTAATGTAACTTGTGCCTGGTATTCAACAAACAATATTTACAAAAATATTATTCACATCATTTCAATTATTCAATCGAAGAAAACGTTTTTTAAATAATTGGTTAAGGTGGCTAAAACAAAAATATCTTAAATGAGTAAAAATTCCTTAATTCTGTTTTTCTTGAAGAGAAAATAATATTATTTAATTCTTACTTCATTGAGGAAGCCAATAAATTTATAATAATGGGAATTATTTGTTAACACCATCCGAGGTATATTAATTGTTGTAAATTTTATTTATACTTGAATATCATTATTATGCGAATAAACTCATTACTCTTTATTGGTATCACGAGCAAGAAAAATTGAAAAAAGAACTTAAAATAATTGTACGAGTATAAAGAAGAGAATCAAAAGAAAATTGATTGTTTAAACTGATTTTAAATACATAATTTTATAAATAAAAAGTTACCAAAATAAAATAAATAACTTACATAACCACAAACTTACAATTTAAGGTTACTTTCTATTTGTTGATAGAAACCACAGATAAAGGAGTGATAATATTTAGTATAACACAAGTGAAAGTCTGCACGTAAACCATTTAATCAAAACAAATTAATGCAAATGATTGCCATTTCAAAAAATACAGGTGAACTCTTGTATGTAACTTAAAGTTTATGAACACAGTTCATCAGATTCATTCATTACTCAAAAAACTTAATTTATATTTGATAAATAAAGCACTAATAACCTTTCTTCACAATTTTATTTGATTAATCAAATTATCGATGGATTGGCAGTGCTAATCCATCGATAATGGTCACTTTGTGTCCAAAATGTACATTTGGTTAATCAAATAAAATTGTGAAGAAAGGTTATTAGTGCTTTACGTAACTCAAGCAACCAATTAATTAATTATATATCTTTAAAAGTTATAGACGTTTACTTGGTGGTATAATTTCAAGTAAGGATTTTCAAAAACCTTTGTATATTTACAGTTTTTAAATTGTTTTGTTTTTCAAATGCTTACAAAAATATTTCATTTGTATGTGTTTATTATTTGCTTTGCACATGTAGCCACTAATTTAATTGTTTGTGTGGTGTTGTAATCATTAGCGAATTTAAATAACAACTCACCATTCTCGAGCACAATTCTCATGTAATGAGTGTGTTTACGTGCATCGCCTTACATAAGGAATACAAGCACTTTAGCTGCAATAGTTCAAAAGATATTCAGCATCTATTACACACATTTTTACCTGGCCTCTTATACTATAATAAATACAAATTTCAGAAAATAAAAAAAAACAATCAATCGTTAATAGTTTCAATACACACTTGATAATTATTGATTAACTTTTAACTAAACCTGTGGTAAAACGTTTATGTATTAATAATAAAAATGTATTAAAGTCTTTTACATTTTCGTGTTTTTCTAATTATTAGTTTATGTATTATTTTAATTGATTAAAACGCTTGAGTTTGTTTCCCTATATACGTTTCGTTTACAATAAACTATAAATTTAATTATAAAATTAAGCACTAAAAACCTGAGTATTAAACCATTGATAATGGTCACTTTGTGTCCGAAATATATATTTGGTATTTCAAATAAACTGTGTGAAGAAAGGTTTTTAGTGCTTAATTTTATCTTCACGTAACTCATCCAATTAATTTACTATAAATTTAATAAAGTGTTTTCTCAAATCGTTCACATTAATACTTTAATTTAACAAACCAAGTGTAAATTGTTAGTAAAAACAACTTAATAATAATAATTATAATATCTTAACCAAGCAATTTTGCAATTGATTTCGGACACTTGATTAAAAATTTCCTGTATTTTAACCTCGATCCTCTCCAAGTTATCCAACTGTTTCATCAGAATCCGTACCACTAGTTCTCCCTAAAAGTTGGAAACATTTTAAGATTAGATCATTTTTTTGTAAGTAAATTCACTGACCGGATCTTGAGTGTCCGAGCGATCTTGTTTGATAAGTCCTATAGTTAAGTCATCAATCGCCATCTCATTTCTTTGTAGAGTTTCATTCATTTTCAAAGCTTTTTCGTATCTATAAAGAACAAATAAAATACTGTATCTACTCAATGCATTAAACATTATGGTTATCACGTTTTTATTCAAAAAGATATCTTACAATTATAAATTCAAATTTAAATTTTATTCAACCCAAATAGATTTATATATGATTACAATTTTTGTTTATTTTTTTAAATTTCTTATTAGCTAATAATTTAACTATTGTGAATGATGTCCATTTTAGGATCAATATCTTTGAAAATTACTTACATATATACCCTTAGTTTATCCTTAGGTACACACCATGTATGCAATTCCCAAATTTTCCTTTCCATCTTAAAGACTAATGAAGAGAATTTTTTGAATTGCTCATCGCACTTTTTCAAAATCAGTTCTAGGAGACAGTACAAGCATTTAACTTGATTTAACACGTTGTTGATAGCAGCACACTTGAATGAAACGTATAGATTTTATTTACATCAATCAAATAAAATTTATTTACACTTACGATAAATTTTAGTGACTATAG
Organism: Ontholestes murinus; assembly: GCA_963969525.1. Classification (NCBI taxonomy): domain Eukaryota; kingdom Metazoa; phylum Arthropoda; class Insecta; order Coleoptera; family Staphylinidae; genus Ontholestes; species Ontholestes murinus. The sequence goes on from OZ018393.1 coordinate 14,414,566, forward strand.
TGTTGACTATAAGCTAGTCATTATGAAATTAAAAGTTTTAAAAATATAGTGGTAAAACAAAGTTATTGTGTCTCAATTACAAGTGTAAATTTGTTTTCTTTTTCAAATAAATTTTTGTGTTTAAAAACACATGTTTTTATTTATCAAATATTTTATTCCACCAAAATTTAAGCATTTTTATCTTTATAACATATAAATTATTATTTTCACCTTATTGTCATTTAAGGCAACATTCTTCATCAGCATTTTTAATTCATCCACCTGGATTGTGAACCTGTCCTGCATTTCCCTGGTATCGTATACCCAAGAATTTATTAAATCGTCCAATTCTGCAAACGTGATGTTTTCGTTGTTGGTTTTTTTCTTCAGGCTTGTTTTTGACTGGATATTTTGGCAAGCCATTTTATTCCTTGATTTGGCACAGAAAAGGACGCTTTTGTTGATATCACTTTGAAATAATTTTGACAATGTCAGATGGCAATGAATGTATCAAAATCTTATAATATTCTGAACAGGTATTAATTAATACAATACTATTGGTAAGACTGATTTTATATAGGGAAGTAAATTTAAGGTTATGTGATTTATTTATTACTTTATCAGACTTGCTTTATAAATATAATATCGAAATACAAATAATAGTAAACAAAACCATACAAATAATTTCGTCAGCAAGCTGAAAGGCGTCACGTTGATTGATTGAAAACAGGAAACATCAGGTAAATTTAAAAAAAAAACCGCACGGTTGTGGATGAACTGGCGATAGCGTGTGTGCAGCAGCGCCAGTTAGGGTCAGAAATTAGATCGGTGACCGGTACCATTCGTCATTGGGATACAATTAATGGCGCTTTGGAAAGATTACAACCCACAACCGCCAACAGAGGGCGTGTGATGGAACTGCTGGGAGAAAGAAATGAGTATTAGAATGGAATAAGCATATTTTCTATGGCAGCATAAGTGGCGGTTATAGGTTTCTTCACGAGTTATCGTCATTATACATTTCTTCATACAGCGCCACACCGCTATTAGTTCCGTTCCTTACCATCCATGATATTAGTTCCTCTGCCCGCCAACTAGGCCGCCCTTCCAGCAGTTCCACCACACGCCCCCTGTTCGCAGTTGTGTGTTAATCTGGAACTCTTCATCCCCCCTCTAATTTTCTGTTCAAAATGTTAATCTTCAAAATTATTATTTTTTTAATTGCTCAGGTTTATTAATGTATACATCCGACTTAAAACAATATCATTTATTATTTATAAAAACTTTCAAGGGTAAATATTAATTAAAATGTTGTAAAACTGTATATTAAACATATAAATAAAACTTAAAATATCAAACTCTACGTCCGCTTCGAAAACATGAATCTATCCAACTTCCTCTGTTTCTCTTTCCCTTTTTCTACTGGCGAAGTTTCAGGTTTCTTCCTCTTCTCTGGTCCCTACAGAAAGAAACGGAGAAAGATTGAATAGTTTTCTTGCAACACCTACATACATTTACAGCTAAAAATTTAACTACATATCCTACTAAAAGATGGCGCTTATATTTGATAACATAATTATGGCTTCATTAAATTATATACGTTAAAATTCCTCTCTGCACATTCTTCTTCTGGTTTCCTTAATTAACTTGATTACACTTGATTTAAACCGACAATCTAAAATATTTTTTTACCTCATTTGCAGATTTGTTCTCCTTTTCCTTTTCCACGTCGATGCCAGCGAACCTATCAGTCAAACTGAGAGGATTGTAGGCTGAAGTCTTTGGTTTCTTGAGATTCTTCAAAAACGGATTTTTCGGCTCATCTTCGAGAACGGCCAACGTTTGGGTATCAACACCAGTTATTGTTTTTGAACACGTTGGGGTACTAATTGAATCCTAAATGCACAAAAATTAAATTGTAAAGTAAATAATTATAGCAAGTAAATAATTGTTTAGCTGATAATATTAGTTTTTAGTAATAAATATGTAAAATGTTGTAAGAAAAGTAGATAAGTGAATAAATAATTCAATGAAATTAAACGGTATTATTTTTCTGTCCACCTCTAAGTTTTATTCACCAACAAATTTTTAAATGGTTTATTGTATTTTGATGTAAATGTTTATTTAGAATATTGAACTTTCAGGTGGGGAAATACATACAAATACAATAAATCATTTAAAATATATACTTATAATTATATATTTAAGTATATATTTTAATATATTCCTTTTAATATTTCTTGCAAAGTAAATAAATTAAACTAAGTTCAAAATATGCTTCAAAGGTGGCGCTGTTATACTCAAATTCCGGAGCATATTTCGGTACGAAAAGGTATTTATTAGTAAAATTAAATCAAAATAATTAATGCTGGTTATAAAATACCTCACTGCTTCCATTTGTACTCTGAATTGGCGTGGATGGAGTTTGTGGTGTTAACTGAAATTTCAAAAAAAGCATATAAATAAGGCTATAAACACAAAAAATTACAAACCAAGTGTTGGAAAGTAAGCTTAGTTTTCTAGTATCAGAAAGCATAAGATTTAGTAGGTTAATATCTAAAAGAATAGGTCAAAAATGTCATGCATAATTCAAACCACAAAGAAAATTATTTAATCATGAAAGGAACTAGAAAAGTTACAGTGAATATTACACTGTGAAGGAATAAGAATTTAGGCTATCATTTTCATGCAATATTAGATACGCAACAATGTATAACATTACTACTTATTATTATATTATAGTAGGTTTTTCTTTACCTTAAGCTCAGCAAGCAATGTATTTATTGCTTCTTTTATTAGACCGGTGAATATTATACCAGTTGCAAGCAAATTATTTAATTTTTGTTTTTAAAAGTTAGCTTGGTATTTTTTTATTCCCAAACTGGACAATTGCCATCACACTAATCAAAATTTAATCAGTCTGAGCAATATGTTTTCTGAACGACCAAACTCGTTTGTTTCCATAAGAAAACCCTTTGATTTTGAAATATTGTTTTAACTAAAAAACCAAAACCAGTCATGCAAATGTTTTTCTTTTCAAATGTATTAAGCATATGTTAGTATCTTCTTCTAAACGCCAAATTGGAAAAGAAACTCTACACTACTCATGCCAGTATTTGATAACTTTACTTACTCCCTTTTGCTTGGCCAAAATTTTATTCGTAGAATTAAGTAACAGTTTCTTATTTGGTTTAACTACATTAGTTGGTGTCGAAATCGTAATGTCCTAAAAAAATGTGCAACAAATATTAACATAATCTAAGAATTAACAACATTAATTAAATAATTCTTTTTTAAAACACGATAAATATGCTGTGAGAATCATTAGAAACCAATTAGAGATGATATTGTTATAGGATACCATCGCCTCATGAAAGCGCCCTCTATCAGTATATCGTAGAAACATTTCGCAGGTTACTTTGTACATTTTAAATTATATTGTTGTGACGATAGTTTAATAATAATTTGTCGAAATTATAGTCACAAACATTGTATAACACAAGTTATACAAAGTAATAGTGATTTATTTATAACATAAAATGTATAATACAAGCTACCAACACAAACACATTCTCATACTAATGACTTGTATTGTAAGAAATTTTAACAAAACTAAAAGTGATTGAATAATAAAAGAATTAAATGAAAAAATAAACTTCTAGTTCTGTCAACAGTTCTGTTCATTATGAAGAAAAATCTTTGATGTTTCCACGGAACGCTCAAGTAAGTTCAAAATATTCTTCAGAGAGGACGTTGTTATCACCCTCAAATTTTCGTGCTTATTATTATAAGATTATAACGATTTTTTCTTACTTTTGGATCTATACACATTTGATACATGTTAATTATATGTTATTTAAGTGATACATATCCTAGAAGTACAAATATATAAAGCCGTAAATTTAAAAAATCAATATTGGAATTATAAGAAATCAAATCTAATATTTTATAATCTAATTTAATAATTATTTTAATACGTACTGCTATATTATGATATTCTGTTGGTAATATACTTACTGCACTATCTGCTTCATCACCGTCATCAGTTTCCAGTTTGGAATAAATGTCGGTCAGTTTCTCCAGCAATCGTTTTTTATTCAACTTAACAGCATACTTCATCGCCAGGTTTATGATCTGTCGGTTTCCTAGCATCTCTGCGAATTCCACAGCGCGCTGTTCCAAATTATTTTTCGCCGCTAACTAAAATAAATAAAATCAACAAGTTTTACATTAATAGTGTTTTACATTAGCTTGTTCTCACAGTTAAATATTAAGAAGTGAGTAAAAATTAGCATAGTATTTAATTAATAAATTGCATTAGTCCCTACTTATTTGCAGAGTTGACTTGAGGTTCGAGGTTTGCAACATATCTCATAGATGGCGCTGTCATTAACGTGAAATTCTTTGAAGTCTTTTCTCATCTCTGTCTGTCTAGACTTATATACATGTAAAATTTTTAAAACTTACAGCGAATGTTTTCAAAGCAGCCTCTTTGTACTTTTTATCAGTGTTTTCTATCTGCAGTGTGGACCAAGTGAAAAGGTTAGCTTCCAACTGCGACTTTTCGGTATTTAACTCAACGAAGGGGGCCTGGATGTCGAGTTCTGTGACCGTCGGCCTCGGGGTGAAGCCCGGATAGATGGTTCCTCTGCATCGGATCCCCCGCACGGTACCGAAACTCTCGTAAACGGCAACGAGAAAGAAGCCATCACTCGGACCGGCTCTCTGAAACATATTTATGGATGAAATTTATAGGCTATCGGAATGTAATATCAACAAATAATTAAAGAAATCATAAAAGGAAATACAATAAGAAAAGTAATGTAGTTAATTATAGACAAAACAACAAACATCCCTCAATACCATTAACCCGGGCAGGAATCAATCCAGGATCTCGAGGTGAAGAACAAGGGATATAACCATCCATATACTATATATAGTATTATATATTATGTATTGTGTTATAATTACGTTTTGTCAGGACGTCGCGGGTCAGAAGAATATCACCAGAGAAATCGTTAACAACAACTCGCCTCGTCTTTATTTAAGAATAACAATACACCGTACTCACACTACTCGCTCACACTCCCGCTCAACTCGCTAAACTCCCTCAATCACTTCGATAACTTCCCTTCGCTCACCTCGCTTCAGTCTCTCCTCGCTCGCACACTCCCGCTCACCACGCTTGCTCGTTGCTAAAGAGATCGAGACGCCTCCTCTTTCCCCGTTCTCCCTTCTTCCCCGCCAACCTGTCAAACCTCTCCTTTGCGCTCTCAGCTCGCGCCTCTTAAATCTAAATTCACGCTATACAACCACTCATACAATTTACATTTATAACATTTATAACATTTATAACAATTGTATTTATGACTTTCTCTTGTATAAACTGTTTATTATAAAAAATCAATATTAGCAAGAAAGCATCATGCATTACGTGATATATTATTGATGAAATCATGTTTAATGGTAACAGAAAATATGTACAAACCTCTTTAGTAGTATCACAGAACGGTAACCAAATGTTCGACTGCAGGGGATATAGGTAAACCATTCCTGCTGAGTCCATCATGGCGGGGGTGGCCATATCCGAAAACCCCATCCACTGCAGGTTTGATCCCGGTGAGAGGGCTGATTTGATGTAATGATTTTCAACCGAAACTCCTGAAATAATAATAAAGCAATTAAACAATACTATAATTAAAACACTTTAACTTTGTTTTACCACATGAAATATTTTATGTGGTAAAACAAAGTTAACGTGTTTTAATTATCTTATTAAAATGTACCACCAAGTTAACGCCGACATCATTCAAGAATTAAACAATACTAACTTATAAGGTGACGAAACATATTCCAGCAAGAATTGCCGTTTTAAATTTAACTTTAATCAGTTGAATAATGATAATAAAATAAATTTCAGATTCAAGTGTTAACCTAATAACAAAAATTGAAACGTTTAATTATTGTTTTATGTAACGCTTTAAACAATAGATGTCACCTTAATGCTACTATCTATACTTTGCTAATAAAATGTTATATCAACTAGTTGTAGCATCAAGTATTTATTGTTACTGCTACGTGGACTTCTATCAATATCCCCATAGCATTAAAAAAAGGTAAATATAAACACCACATAATGTATGTGAAGCGTTTTATATGAATGTAATTTAAACACATAATTAGGCAACCAAATAAACACCTTAATTTGTAGTTTCGTGTGTTATAACTTATTAGCACTGAACTTAATAATATATGTAGACTACAATTGCTATCATCATGACAACTAAAAATAGACAGTATACAGGGTGAGTTTTTTTCGATGTTCTCTATGGGGATCTCGAAAACTATAAGAGATAGAGAAACGCTTAAATGGGGAAAGAAGTGAAGATTTACGAGACGAATAAAATTCCACTTTCAGAGTTTTTAAAAAAGTCAAGAGTAACTAGATATTTTGAAAAAAGTAAAAAGTGTCAATTTTATCAAATCAATATATCTCGGTTATTATAACAGATAGAAAAAAACTGTAAAGGACAAAGTTTTAGATAATTTTATGCAGATTAATAAAAAATAAAAAATAATCAGAAAATTTTTATCGCCATTATTTTCCGAGATATGCAAACTTACATTTTTTAAAATGGAAACCATAGTTGGCTATGACCTCATTCAAAAGGTAATTTTTTTCTCTTTAATACAATATGGCATACGACATAGTTATTTCTAAAAATGAGTGAGTTATAGTCATTTTAAATTTTATTATAAATAAAAAATGGGTAGCCATGAAAAAAGTGAAAGTAAAACAATTGCAGTTGTTTATAATATTAGCAATATTGTAATTATTAGTTTTACAGAGATAAACCAAAATGACACAACAGCATAAAGTAATTCTGTAATTATCAATATATCAATGGGAGAGAAATTTTAATATTAAAAAAATATGGCCAGAGTCAACTATTAATACTATTATGACATAAATTATATCTTTTTAAAATTTAATTTATGGCTTTTTGACTATTCTCATGTAAATTGAATTAAATGTTTTAATAACAACTATAACTATAGTTTATGATCCTCCACAGATTAATATGATTTTTCATATACTTTGTTTTTTACATAACCCCACAGAAAAAATTCTAAAACGCGCAGATCGGGAGATCTAGGTGGCCCTGGGATTGGTTTATTTCTTCCCACTTATGAGTTAGGAAAATCACCATTTAAATAATTTGTAAAGCTAACATGTTATGAGGTGGAGCACCGTCATATTGGAACCATTTTAATCTTGCTTGTAATGATAAATTTAAACAATCGAGCGTATCTTCAAATGTTTTCTGAAGAAAATGAAAGTAATCAGTTTCACTTAATGAGCTTTCAAAAATATATGGATCGAGAATTATTAATCCAAACACACCATGGATTAAACCCAAATTTAATTTGTAGTTTTCTCTGTGAAACTTCTCGTGGATTTTGTTAAGTTCATCTATGTTCATTGTGGTGATTAAAATGCCACAATTAGTGAATCGCGATTCATCTGTTCGTAATATTTTTGTAAGAAACGTATTATCCTCTTGACAAATGGGTTTATACCACATACAGAAGGCCATTTGATAATTACAAAATTATTATTCTTATGCTGGTTTTTCATTTTTATTTAACTTTGTAGAACTAATAATTACAATATTGCTATTATTATAAACAACTGCACTTGTTTTACTTTCATATTTTTCATGGCTACCCATTTTTTATTTATAATCAAATTAAAAATGACTATAACTCACTTATTTTTAGAAATAACTATATCGTATGTCATATTGGATTAAAGAGAAAAAAATTACCTTTTGAATGAGCCCATAGCCAACTATGGTTTCCATTTAAAAAAATGTAAGTTTGCATCATATCTCGGAAAATAATGGCGATAAAAATTTTCTGCTTATTTTTTATTAATCTACATAAAATTATCTAAAACTTTGTCTTTTACAGTTTTTTTCTATCTGTTATAATAACCGAGATATATTGATTTGAAAAAATTGACACTTTTTACTTTTTTCAAAATATCTACTTACCCTTGACTTTTTTGAAAACTTTGAAAGTGGAATTTTATTCGTCTCGTAAATCTACACTTCTTTCCCCATTTAACCGTTTCTCTATCTCTTATAGTTTCCGAGATCCCCATAGAGAACATCGAAAAAAACTCACCCTGTATAAATGCTACATATTTATAACATTTAAAAATAATATATAATGATTTTAACGAGAATTATTTTAACACATAATAAAGCAACCAAATATACATCTTCATTTGTTTTTGCTTTTTTTCAATATGTATTTAGATGGAGATCAAAAACTAATTAATTACTTTTTACAAGGGAAATTTGTCGTAGGTTTTCTTTTACATATAATGACTGATCAACGATTTACAGACAACTGAATTCAGTATATACACACTGTTGAGTATTTTAACCATTACAGATGGTATAAAAGGATGAAAACATTACTAAAACTAATTTCGACTGTCTATGCTGTGTAGAAGAAAATACATTGATTTAAGTAGGCAATTGTCAGTTAAAAACTTTACCTTGTAATTTAATTAGCATAATATCAATGCACTGATCGTCCTTCCTGGGCGATGCGGCGTGATAGGCAACCATCAGAACATGGCTACAGGCCGCCATGCAAACTATCGGCCCGGGCACTGAGACGACCGCTTTCTGGGTGCCGAAAACACTGCACACGTGTACCAAATTACTTTCTAATCCGAAACAGACCAGGTTTTGCGATGTCGCTATAGCCACGATTTCCTGGTCTTCCGGTAGATTCAGATGCCATTCTTTGGTGGAGGAACCCAGCGGCACCACATTTATCATACTGAAAAAATATTACAATTTATAACACTTTATAAGAATTTAAAGGAAATAGGTTATAAAAATATATAAATTATATATCAGAAACGTAATAAAGTGGGTGATAAAATTAAGAATTTAGTTATCGCATAATTAAAAACAATCTAACAATCCTATACTAAATCCAGCTTAGAAATTTGACGCTAATCACAGCGCCCTATGAAATATATTGCGCACTTGCTAGAGCAATCCACTGGAATAGCTAATAATTTTCAAGGAAACATACAAGAAACATGAACTAGATGTTTATTATTGTCAATCACTAAAAGCAATGGCTGCAACGTATAGTGCAAGTCTTGTAGGTCGCCTTAGTAATTTCGATTTTTCTCCTAAGTACATCAGTAATATATTACACTTCAGCTTTCTGTATTTGCTGAGACACTTGTACTCCTGTGCAGGATCGACTTGATTCCGCATTTCTAAGCAAGTCGAAATTAAATTGCTTGGAAAAAAATAACAATATGTACTTATTTATGAATAAAATTAAATAAAGAGGATATAAACCTAAAACCTGATTTAAAGGAAATTTTGTGGTGCTTAGTTTCATAATTTTCATAAACAGAGTAACTTACTTATTAGTCGCTACTGCCAAAGCTGCATTACTAATTGAACCCATGGTGTACCCTTGAAAATTAGGCATCATCATGCTATTGTGTAGTGACGAGTCGTGGAATTCAACTTCGATCGATCTGGAACCATTATCGTCACTATCCAAGTTGCCCCCGTAACACCGGATAACGCCCACTTCATTCCAAGCCATGTATCTAGGATCTAAGTGAACGGGCGTGGACGAAGGCATGAAAGCCTCCTGAAGAGGTACTTCCGGTGTTCGCGGCCTGGCAGCCGGACTGGGCGATCTTGACGAAACTACAATAAATAAATTACCAGTAAAATTATTAAATTATTTGTTTTTGATTAGTTCTGAAAATTTCCGATAGTGGCATTGGGTGGTAAATGCTGTAACCTGAATAGATTTATTTATAGATCTATATTTGAAGATTAGTAATATAAAATATGCAAATACTTTATAAAGAAAAATTAATTAAATAACTTACATTTATCATCATCATCCTTTTCAGACTGAGGTTTTATAATTTCATCCCTCAGCTTATTCAAAGATACAGCGTTCTCGTTGTCTTCATCGTCCTCCTCGATCTGCACCTCTCCAAAGTCGATATTATCACCTTCATCTATACCACAATCTATTTCCTCCTCATTATCTACGTTATCATGAGTAGACTTCACTGCAGAATTTGTACATTTGACAGCTAAACCGATGTATCCTTCAGAATCACTGAACGCCAAATCACCATTATCTTAAAGTATTAAAAATTAGATCAGTTCTTTATGACAAATATTTAAAGAAAAATACTAAAAGTCCAAATACAGATTATTCTTCCTTTAATATGTATAATTAAATTACCTTTCGGATTCCAATCAATTGATGTAATGGCGATTTCCTTAGGATGCTTCTTGTGCCCCACCAAACTCTGCGAGCGTACATTCCACACCACAATATCTCCTTTCAGAGTAACACCGGCGATATAATTTCCACAGTGTGAAAATGACGTGATGGAAAATTCACTCGTGATATCATCCGTGCTGAAAGTGTTGGCTTCAGTCCAATCTCCGATGTTCAGCATGACAATTTTATCTTTATCTGGATAAGCAAAGTATTTATTGTGTTTCTGATCAAAATCCATACGACCTTAAAAAAATAAATACAAATTTAAAACAACAGTTATAAAATTAATATTATATATTTTCAAAGGGTCAAAATTTATTTGGTTCTTTTATTTTTTTATTAATTCAAAATGCTCACCAATTATTGCAATTGCATTAAAATAAAATGCATTATAAATATCATTTATAAAACTAATTTCCTTTAATGTTTTGCATTACTATTTCCTATTAATATTAACACATGTTAAAATTAAGAATTAAGATGAAGAAACATGATTGTGGGGACCGTTACTATGTGGTACTTCATTTGAATTAAGTTTTTGCTATGAAAAAAGTGAATGGTTGTGACCATTACTACGTGGTAATCCATACATACACTGAATTGAAAAAAGTGTTAATAAATTCTAACTTACATAATAATTTAGCATTGATGAAACTATTGGCTTTTGGCACCACATTCAGTTCCTTAACCACAGACTGATCTTGGATGTTGTAAATTCTTAGTTTACCATCACCACAACTGACTGCCAAAAATTTTGCATTAGAACACAGAGAGACACTCAAAGGAGGCCCGTTTAGGTCTGGAAAGGTTTTCGTTTCCTTGCTTGAGACATCTATGAGCTTCATGGTCATATCTTCTGATGCTAAGGCAACCCACTAAAAATTTACAATAATTTTATTAAATAAAATTCATATAATTTTAAATTATTGACGGCAATTATATTTGTTACAAATTACTAAACCCTCCAAATTAAATATTATTTTATATGATCTTCATTTTAACAGTAAACAGAAAAACACGAAAACATTATTATTACAACAGTAGATAATTATTTATAATAAATATTACCAATCAATTTATTTTTATTTGCTAGGAAATTTAAATATACAATAATTAAGATAATAATTATTTAATAAGACCCCTTCTTATATTATAATTACTATTACTGTTAATATGAATAAAAGTATTAAATTATTATTTGCTTACATTATGATTCTTTCCAACAGCAATATGATTCACGTGTGCCGTAAACCTTGTGAGAATACCATCACGGTTGCCCGTGGGATACTCCAACAGCTGCACGTTGTTATTATCAGTACCAACGAGAATGTGCTCATTTTTATGGCGCACACAGAGCACGAATTCTCCGAGACAGGTCTGCACTGGATCATCATCGTCAAAACCGTTCCAAATCCTGACGTCTCCATCTCCTCCACAAGATATCAACTTACTAAAAAATAATTATCTTATTGAATAGAAAATTTATAACTTAATTTATTTACCATTGACAATAGATTAAGTTTTAGTTTTTTTATCAGCAAGTTGAGTTTATGATAAATGAAATAAATAAATGCTGTTTTTTCATTTTTGTTTATCTCTGTAAAAGTAATAATTACAATATTGCTATTATTATAAACAACTGCAGTTGTTTTACTTTTATCTTTTTCATGGCTACTTATTTCTTATTTATAATAAAACTTAAAATGACTAAAACTCACTTATATTTAGAAATAACTACGTCATGTGATATTCGATTAAAGAGAAAAAAATAATCTATTGAATGAGGCCCTAACCATAACTATGGTCTCCATTTAAAAAAATCTAAGTTAGGCATATCTCAGAAAATAATGGTGATAAAAATTTTGTCGCTAATTTTGATTTATATTTGCAGAATTATAAGTGACTATAGTTTCGACTAATTATTCATTATCAAATTTAAAAACAATTACCGTATGGTCAATTTAACTATTTATGAGTCGAAACTATAGTCACTTGTAATTCTACAAATGTAGTAGTAAAACAATTTATCGAGTTTAAAAACTGTTAATGTTACTCACGTGCCATCTGCAGAGTAACAAATATCCGTGTGTCCGTCGGAATGACCGTAATGTAGCGGTTGAATTTCAATCACCATTTTAAATAAAACCGTTGTGAAAATTAAAATTTAAAGTAAATAAAAGTGGCAACCATAACCATAAATGAACTGACAGATAAAAGCCCGCGAAAAGTATAGATAAAGAAAGTAGGAGTACACAATAATATCTATTAATACATACTCTATGATACATCGATTATTTTTATTCAAACGAGTTTTTACTACTCAAAAAATGTATTATATCATAAATTATAGTGATTATTTAAAACATTTAAATATAATAGTAAGTTATAAAATAACCAATAAATTCATTATTTATGATAATTTATAGCGACATCTCTTGAATTAAAATATTAATAAAATAGTTGCTGTTTGATACAATAAACAACTCATTGATTAATAATTTAAGCAATTAAACAATTTCTTTATACTTTTATTTGATGCAATATAAATAAATGTTAAAGCAGGTTTGTGGTATAAGAGTTTATTATTTATATAAATTGCGATTTTAAGATTGTTGCTATCAATAAAACATATTAAAGTGCTTTAAATAATAGATGTCGCTGCTTTAACTCTTTTTAATTTGTGCAAACATCCCATAACTTATTTTAAACATTATTAAAAACTGTTATTTTACTTTAATAGGTTCAAAAAGAAAGGAAAAAATTAAATACAAATTTGTTTCATTGAATTAGTAATAGTAGTGACTAGATACAAACCTATAGAAAAAAATTGAATCTTTTTATTATAATTGCAGTGTGTATATATTAATTAAACTATTCAACAATAAAACATATCAAATCTGTTATTATGTTTATTTTACAGTGTGATGTGAATTATTATGTATGTAAATTATTTCATTATTGCCAATTCTACAAATATAGTAGTAAAACAAAGTTATTAAGTTTAATTTCACCATATTCAAGATGTATCACAAAGTAAACAGCTTTACAATCAAATATTAAACTATTTGGTATATGAATTTCGGTCCAGCTTTATTAGTGAAATATATATTGCTGAATTATAGCCATTATTTAATTTAATATCTGGATTAATTGCCTAATTCATTCTGTTGCTTGTCTTTTGTATGTTGTTAAATACGTATACGTATTTTATTACCATTTTTTTCAAAAGTTGCTTTATAATTTGTTAGGTGAATTATTCCTTTAATAAATAATGATGAATTGCTGTATTTAATTTTTTCATAAATGCCTTTCTGCTCAAAGTTAACAATATATTAAAGTATTTCAATTTTGCCATGTATGCTCTTATAGGTTTATTATTCTAATACTTTTTAAATTATTTATTTATAAATTTACATAACGACTTAGCTGTTTTGTTAATACAAGCAGTTTTATTATTATTTTTAAATTGCTTTAAATAAATGGAGACAGCAATACTTTATTAATATATCTATGCGTTGTAAAAACTTTTGAAAATTCATTATAATAAAACTTCTTTGAAGAATATTACAAAGTTTTAACCATAATTTTATTGAGAGTATTTAATTTATAGATGTACACGAATGTTCTTTCTTACATATAAAAATCGTAATTACAATTGTACATTGATGCATTTTATGTAATTAGAAAGACCTATTTGAATTAAAGTCCTAAGTACTGATATTATGTTACAAAGTAGTTGACAAAAGATTTATCTATACCCTAATAAATAAATTAATCGTAACTCTTACTATCATTATTTTAATTAGCTTTCATTAGTGACTAATTTAGTATACAATAGCACCAAACAAACAACCCAAGTAACTTTGCAAGTATCACACTTTCATTTTTACTTGTAACTGCAGGTTGGAAAAATTTTAAAGTGTGAAATTAATAACGTTGTATTATTAAATAAAAATACGACTGTTTAGAGTTTTGATTTATTTGTAGATACACTGCTACAATTGTTTCACCATACTGTGGCTTCATCAGGCAGATGAGTAATATTAATGAAACAAAGTATCAGCCTCATCAATCCAAAGTTGTATTATTTGGTTTTTTAAAAATGTATCGAGAATTAATAAAACACGTTCGAATTCACTTTCTTCACAATTTATTTTGTATCTACTAAATCTATATACACACAAAATAAATTGTGAAGAAAGTGAATTGTAACGTGTTTTATTAATTGAAATTTCTCTTCACGTAACTCAAAAACCAAAAATATAAATGTAACACGAAATTAAAGCCTCCAGAATCATGGTTTTAGCAATAGCGACAAAAGAGTTATTCCTATTTAAAAAGTGTCGTTTAAAACGCTTTTATTTATGACAGATTTGTATAAAAGTTTAATTTTAAAACGTGAGCTAAAACATATAATTCTGATTGGTTAATAAAACATGACCGCCATTAATATGAGGAATTTAAACTTACCGCTGAATATTTTTTACTAATAGAGCTTTAAGATTCCGAAGCACCAGTAATTTTAATTTAGTAATATTTTGAAAGTTTGTTCTATAATGATAACACAATGAATACAATGTTGCAGGAATTGTTAAACTATTATTCTAACGCTATTTAAAAGTACATAATACAAATGTATTAAAATCCTTTACCCTGTAGAAAATTAACTAATAGCCAGAAAAGTAGTTGTTTCATTAAATGATTTGTTTTTGTAGCCTTAAAAAGACCCATTTATTAGTAAAAGTACATAACTAAATAATTTTTATTGTCGAAAATTTATAGTGTTTTAATGAATGTTACGTTAATAATGTTAATTAAACGACAATTAAATTATTTGGACAAAAATAGTCACAAAAAGTTATAATTCTCATGATATTTAAAAGTATAACTTTTGAAATCTAGTAATAATTGAAATAAATAGATTTTAATGAGATTAATTAGTCAAATTAAATTAAATCTGTATGCTTGCGCCATCTGTTAAGGTTTTTAACACGAATGGCTTGTAGATAAAACAGTTTGCGCGATTAAGGATTTTTCCGTTATTGTTTCGACGTTGCCACGTTGTTGTGAACAATTAATATTTTTAGTTAAAAATTGATAAAAATAAGTTAAATTTAATAAATGTTAGTTTAATCATAAAAGTGGAAATTCATATATGTAATAAACAGATTAATTTTTAAGTGATGAGTGTTATGATGTTTATAAATAATTATCCCGCCAAATATTTATTAGTTGTATTATCATTGAATTTATTAAGAAATGTATAAATAAATGTGTCGTGTATTCAGTAGGGTTTTAATTTAATTATATGTGAAT
This sequence comes from Ontholestes murinus, assembly GCA_963969525.1. NCBI lineage: Eukaryota > Metazoa > Arthropoda > Insecta > Coleoptera > Staphylinidae > Ontholestes > Ontholestes murinus. The sequence goes on from OZ018393.1 coordinate 14,430,220, forward strand.
AGTTTGTGTTTATCCATTAATTAATTATTATTCTTATTTACAATTTTTGTTAATAATGAGTTTAAATGTTTGTATTTTGGGTATAGTGGTTGTTAAATGTTTGGGTTTTTCTGAAAAAATGTTATTTTTAAATAAATGTGAATATTGCCATGGTGCTGGCAACACCGCACGATGGCAAGTTTGAGCAGTTCGCGTCCGCCATTTTGATGTGTAGAAGTGGGGATGGAGTGACTGTCTAACGCTGTGCTAGAATTTTAACGAAAAGTGGCTCGAAAATCCCGAAAATTTAACAGGAGTGTGTGCTATTCCGGTAATACGCGTGCCAGTGCATAATTCGTGGTAAAAAGTGCGCCCGTTTGTGAGGAACCCGTCGAAATAAGGGCCGTGCTTGTTCTAATCCACCAGCGTGGCTACACAACATCGCTCGTCTTTGTTTCTGTCACAGTTTCATTTAAGGTAAGCCACAGAACGTTGCGGCGCCCGTGGACGATGCGAAAATCCGCGTTTGCCGCGTACCGGCCGGGCCCCGGGCGCGGATGGCGCGGGGGCCCGCCGTCCGCCGTGTTACGCATTTGCGTTTGAAAATAAAGCTGGCGCGGTCGGGCCGCCTCATTCGGTATGCCAAACATGTTTGTGTTTTTACCGGCGTTTCGAGTCGAGTCCATCTCGTCGCCGATTTTCGCGGCATTTTTGCCCGCCCGGCCCGCCGACCGTCATCACATCGTCTCGGCGGCGTCGGTACCGCTGGAAAGAAAAAAAAAAAGAAAAACGCGATATGGTGCCCCCGTGCGGGCCGAAACGCGAAACGGCGGCGGCCGGCCGGCCGAGAAGGACGCGTCTTTCGGAATTATACGCGTCTCCTGACCATTCTTAACTCTCTCGCACATTGTGACGCCGATTTTCGCGACTGGCCAAACCAGAAATTCGCCACCCTTTGTTCACCTGCGAGATGTATGCAAATCGGGCCGTGTTTTCTGGTTACAAATATTTCATTATGATAATGTTAAGTATTTAATTTCTGGTTATAATTTCTATTATTTAATTTTTTATGTTATATTCACATATAACACAATCCAATAAATTTGTTTTGTTTCCTTTAATTTATTTCAATTGTTTTTTTCTTCAATTATTAATTGTGTTTGTTTTATTGGCTTCAATTAAACTATTCAGCTAGAATTTTCCTGTGCTGTGTTGAAATTCGTAACAGATTAAGGTTGTGTTGACCTATAAAGTGTTGAATAAACCTTTGTGTACGTTTCATATGCAAATTTTTCATAATGATGCTCTTGCTTATTCACCTGTTTCTTTTATGTTATTGCAACTGTGCATTTTGGAAGGTAATATGTAGTCTAATTACTTATTTTAATAAATACATAAAAGAAATTATATATAAAACAGTTTCTTCGTTATTATCACAGCGATTATAGATTCGATCTAAAAGATGTTTTAAAAAATAAATACAATTTTATGTTTCTTTAAATACCAAAATAGTCAAAGTGAAACAAAATGGTTTCGTTCTTTGTGTTACAAAGAGCAAAAATGGAAGGTTTTGTTTATAGTTACACTACATTAACCTCGAAATGTAATTTATGTTAATGTTGTATAATTGAAAAATCTCAATTGTTTGTGTATTATACTTTAAATTCTGTAAAAACTTATATTCGTAGTAAACAAAATGCACTTCGAATATTTTTCATAGATTTATAATATGAAACGATGCAATATTTACTTTAATGCACAGTGATTTAAATGTTAAGATAATAATTAATCATATACACTGAAAGTTTTTAAATAAAATAGTTTTAATTTCAACAATTAATGGATAATTTCAAAGGGTGGGTGGTTTGAAACCTAAATCCCAATTTCTACAATATAAAAGGTTTTTACTTAATAAAAAATTAATTACCATTAAAATATGAATTCAATTAATTAATGTCTTTTGTTAAATTGGTTCAATGTTGGGTAAAAGTTCACCTATCTACCCTAATATAAACATTTTTACTTCAGTTAGTGATTGCGTTGAAATTTGCAGGATAATCATCAATAAAATTCCTACTGTAAACATGAAAAAGGTATTTTTTACAGTAAGTTAAAAATTTGAATGTGGGGTGGGTGGCCACTAACTTACCCTCCTCTAATTAGTAAAATACACAGAAGAAACACAAAAATTTATTAGTAATTAGTATTGTTTATTTGTTCGATCACTTAATAATAAATAAGTTTGAATTTGTTTAAAGAATATGTGAGTACGTTCTACTGGTTAAAAGGTGGGTTAGAGGGCCACCTACACATTATACATAAATTCTTTTTAGCTAAGCACTGATCTCATTGTAACATGCAGGAAAAATATTATTAAAATTCTTAATGTAAACTGAAACATAAAAACAAGTATTTTAGTTAAAGTGATAAAGCGTTCTAAACTAAATATTCAATATTTTTGTGGGAATTTCAAAAGAATGATTAGATGTAGAATTAATTGAGTTTTTAACTACTTATTTTTAGGTAAATAAATTTTGTTGTGTCGTCACACTACGTTAACCTCGAATATTAAATATTATGTCAATAAATCATAATACAAACTCTTTGTACATTTATCATACGATGAAACATAATTTAAAGATAATATTAATAATAATAACCATTCAAATCTCTTGATTTTACTAGTTTCAACATTTAAGTGATTCTAATTGTTAATTTATGTTATCAATAAAAAATTTCTATTCGATTCATTAGTTACTAGGTGAATCGAGATATTTTTTGAAGAACTTCAAGACCAAATTTGAATTCTTCTGATTAGAGCTTTGTTTGATTAATAAATTAGTCTAAAATCAACCATAAATGATTAATGCTATAATTCTGATGCTTTTAATTAATGTTTTGATATAAAATACTAAAAAATCATATGTGAAATAATCTATTTTTTAGTTGGTAGTCTTTGCATGACTCCTGTTTAAGTAATGATGGTAAATTTATTGAGAAACATTCGTTAGAATAATTTTGAGGTTATAAACACTAAATTAAAAAAATTACTACGGTTTAATTGAATGTTTGGCATAGTTGCCAGGTCCATTAAATACGCAACAAGAAGAAGAAGAAGAATTGAATGTTTATATCATGAATTACTTTACAGTAAAGGTCACAACCATTATGAATTTTGAGATTAATTACAACTAAATTGGTTAATTATCAGAATTCGTAATGATGGTGACATCTGTGAAACGATTGTATATTAAATTAGTATTAACGTTTTGTAGACTTAGTAACTTAATGTTTTTTTTTGTTTTTCTAATTATTAGTAATAAAATTAACCTTTCGATTAGGATTATTTGCTGGGGCCGTTAGAATATTCATTTTTGCAAACCCACTCAATATTTTATTGTGCCGACGCACTGCGTTAACCTTAAATTATAATTTGTGTCAGTAAACAATAATAGTTTTCAATTTGATTGATTGATGGCCATCTGAATTGAAAGAATAGAGGAGCAAGGGATCAAGTGCTCGTGATATTTCAATTCTAACTCGATTATTGTAACCTATAATTTAAGGCAAAGGAAAAGTGCACTTTTAAGTTATTTAAATTTTATTAAATCATGTGGAGTTGTATAATTGATTTTTTAACGATTTTTCTGTGTTAAATAACTGTTTTTTATATCCGAAAAGTTTTGCACATTCTATTTTTGGTAAAGAAGATCCTTCCTTAAAATGAAATTATTTTTAATATCGTAATAATTATCTCTGCAATTGATAGGGTCAAAATGTAAATGAATGCAAATTACTACTTATAATTATAATACTTATTCTAGCAAAATTATAAATTTAACAGTTATGTATATCAATCTTAATTCTTAGTTTGTTTCAATAATTAATTTTGCTCGACATCTCTTGCTTGAATAAAATGGTTTTTATTACACTTATTCTAGAATCATTATTAATTTTAAATAGGTAGAGTTAAGATAAAGATCATAGTTACATCAATCGTAATTTTTTGTGAGTTTTGACAATAAATTCTGGTCGGCATTTCATGTTTAAATATTTTTTATTTGATAACCAACCAACTGCCACATTTTGAAATTAATGTAGCCAATCGTGTTGTGTTAATTGTGTACTATAATGCTTTGCAAATGTAATTGAATTGTAAGTAAGAAAAACATTAAAATACAAATTACAGTCTGTGAAATAGGTCATGATACAAAATATAATATAGTAATAGCAACAATATACAAAAGTAAAAACATTGCAATACAAATCTGTAGATACTTCTTTAGTTGTTGAAGTAAAACACTTAATTTTTCAAAACACTTTATTGGCTTTTTTGAAAACGCAGCAATAAAGTGTTTAGAAAATTTAAGTGTTTTACTTCAACAACTAAACAAGTGAATATGAATTTTCAACATATAACAGCCTCATCAGTTAATAAATCTGTAGATAGTTAAAATTAAAACATATAAATCTCGAAGGTACTGAATAATTGTTACCTTCAAGGGCAAAACTCTGTAAGACTGTACGTTTCACATTCATACAGATTTTATATAATTTCTTTAAGAACATTTTTTGACATTCTTCTTTCTTAACGTCAACAGGCATCATTTTATAAAATTTCGTATTACTGTATTCGGTATTTCTGTTAGTCTTTGACAGCTTATGCCGAGGCAGCTTAAAATCATCCTTACAGACCATATTTAAGGTCTTTTGTATTACTGGTAAAATAGTGTGTCCTTTTTCTTTTCAAAAAGGAAAGACACTTATAGATATGTAAAGTGTATACTGTTAATAATTTTAGATTTAAAAACACCTCTGCAAGATTGTTCCCGATCCATATTAAACATAATGCGAGTAACCCTCTTATGACAAATAAGAATCCTATTCATATCACATGAGCCGCCCCAATAAATTATTCCAAACTTAATAATTAAATGGAAATTAGCATAATGAATTCATAACAATATCAACGTTTGGTTTTGGGTTTCGTGAAGACTGTGTCAATATAAATTAACACTTTTGTATCCTTTGTTTATACTTTATTTCTATGTATAGTCATGTCATGATATTTTAATATCATTGCATGTCCTTCTCAATAAAAGGAAATATTTTTATGTAAACCACTTGAGCGGCTGAAGTGTCCTACATAATTTAAATGTTACGTTGTTTGTTATTTGGATCATCTCACAATTTTGAAATAGTTTTTTAAAATATTTTATTATGGGTAAAGAGTAATTGAATTCAATTTGGGTTGGACAATTAATTTTATAACTTTTTTTAATATTCAACGTTTTTAACCACATAAATTTTATTGTAATACGACTCAATCGTTTTTCTTTTTAATTAAGTTGCCAAATGAAAATAATTGGTGAGATCGTTGCTCGAGGCCATTACTTTGTGATACATTTTGAATAAGGAAGATTAACACAATACGCTTTATTAATCCCTCTTAAATTAATAGAGGTCAATTGTTTTATATTTTTATAGGTTATGTTGTGTTACATCGTGTTGTGAGTTTAATGGCCTTGGATGGCTACTAGGTCCTTTATAGATTATGTTTGTTGTCAATAATAGTGACGAGTAAGTGTATCAATTAATGAATTGATTTTCCATTATAAACATTGTATTTAAAATAATTTATATTAATATCGTTGGTTCACCTTCTTCCTTCCGTCTTCGCCTCTGGAAATGTGTGTAATTGACCCGTCTCGGGCTGTCGGTTTTGAGGGATCCAGGTTTGCTTCTTTATATACCTGTATTAATATATTTTGTTATTTAGCAATAGGTTTTTAATTTATAATTATAATTTAAAATATATATAATTTAATATGTATTTGTGAGTTATTTGAAGTTGGGTAACTAAAAAATTAAGCACAGTTAACTTTAATTAATTTGTTATTTAATTTGCTGTATTTTATCAATTTGTTATTTAATTTGCTGTATTTTTTCATTCAGTTTATGTCATTTATTTTGGAATACCAAATAACAGTATCGGCAATTTAATATTATTAAAAGTGTAATCAGTTTGGTTCATTTGTTTTTAATAAATAGAAATATTAATACATAAACTCAATAATATTTTTCTATCACTATTTATTGTTTACTTTTCGTAGACAAGGCTTATCATGCATCAAAATATTTATACTAACGTAGCTTCAACCTCTTAAGTCACTTTCATGCATAATTTTATATTTTTATAGGTTACAATTGATTTAAGGAAATATCACATTCATAAAAGAAAGTATTAATTCTGAAATTTGTAATGAAATAAATGCTCTAAAATCAACTTGCAGTATTTTATACCATTTCTTAAAATAACATTAATTATTTACTTGAAAATAGCCTGCCATATAGTAAGACTTTCCGCTTTCAGTTTCATTAGATAATTATACTAGTAAAAAAAGCTATAATGTAATATTATGATCGAATAAGTCAAAATGTGCTTTGACAGATATAATAAAACGGTACCTTTGTTATCACACTATATTTTATTATGTCTTGAAATCCATGTACGAAGTATTATACATCGTAGCTGTTACATAGAAATAATTCAGTCTGCCAAACACTCATCACATTGACGGAATTTGTTGCAGGATGATGCAGTCCGTTTACAAATAGCATAATTTGTTCTCGCTCGAATGGCGCGCTGCAGGTCAAAAAATAACACAATGGACTTTGACCCGCTTTTATTTTTTTTAACCGTCCTTCACGCGAACAGCTGACATTCCACCGAATTCATTCCGCGCAATTATAATTCCCGCTTGGCGTTCTTTTATTTATTTTTTTCTCTCTCTCGTTATTTTCTAGAAACCGATTTGCGTAAATAATTACTGCCATTTTCCGACCATTAATTCGTTTTACGCGCCGGCGGCGGCGTCTCTCCCCAAGAAAGTGACGAAAAAATGTGTCATAATATTCGGTGCATGCCAGAAGAAATTGAAATAGAATGCGGCGGTCTAAAAATACGTTTATTTCTGCTAAAGATTGTTTAGAATGAAACACCGCCAAGGATAGAACGGTAGGTGTAGGTAGGTATACGCGCTCATTCAGTATGCCGAGCCAGTTGCGTTTTACCGGCGCAAATTTCTCTTTCGACGCACGGCGTTAACTGTTAATCGATAATTGTTAAAGTGTAAACGTAAAATTGCGGGTATATTATTAAGTTCTATTATTGTTCGTATTATTTTCAAATTTCGTTATCCGAAACTAATATCGTCGGGACTGCTCGGTTGTGCGAAACGTGTAATGATAATTTATTTGTAATCCTATTTAATCTACGCGTACACGAATATAATACGTTTTAAGAAATAATTAAACTGATAATAATTTCGTGTATTTGTAGATATACAGGGTGTCTCAAAAGAAAGTTTATATTTCAATATGTGGAGATGTTAGTATTGCAAGACCTTCCTAATCAAAGATCATGTTTCTAGCAGGACGGAGCAACGTTTAAAACGTCGTTGACACGAGTTTGTGAAATTGATCCCCAATTGATCTCCAGGAGAGGTCTCCACGCAGTTCTGTTTTAACCCCTAAGAACTTTTTCCTATGGGATTATTTCAAATCTTAAGACCAACTTCTCTAGCGCATTTGAAAGAAATGCACGAAATGCCACCCATCATAGTGTCCACCTTCTCAGAGCCATCATAAGAAATTTTAGTTTTCGAATAAATATATTTTTAAGAAATAAATTCCTTAATTTTATAGTTTAATTTCAATAGATGGTTTAATTTATTTTATTTCAATATAAACTTTCTGTTGGGAAATTATTTGCGATATGTTTAAAACAATTTGTCACTATATTTTATTACACACGTTTTTATGTCATATAAAATTATTCGAAGAATTTACTTAGAACCGTAAATCTTCACGACGTAGAAATTTTGTAACACGTCGAGTTACAAAACGCACACGGTGAAAGTATAGTAAGGTCGAGACACGTTTCATTAATTACCAACCATCACTGTTTCATACGGATTCGATTTGGACTCGAATCTTCCAGTAATTTCGCGTTACGCAATTACCGCACGATTATATGCACGCCGGACTAATTAAGCTGTAAACTTTTCTGCTCTGTTAAGTCGGTCAGATTTACACCGGCCGGCTACTTTCTCCGTTCGATTCTAATGGCATTCGAGTGATTACGATTACAAATTACACTTTTGGTGTTAAACGAACGTAACACTTACAATCTGTTAACAATATTAAAAAAAATATTATTGTTTCTTCAAAAACAACTTCTTTCTTTACCTTTAAAAGTTTTGTTTTGTTAGTAAGGTATTTAAATAAACAATAAATAGAAACGTTCAGGTAAACAACCACTTCTGGTGAGTATATCACCAAAGGTTTTAAGTTCTTCTGAAAATTTTAATTTTCTTTTTCCTTAGAAAACCTTTTATAGATTTAAAGATACAAATCTACAGTGTTTGTTAATATATACTAAAATTTAACGGAAGCTGCTTTTAAACCGAAATATATCAATGGGAAATTGGCATTAATCCCATGAATTTGGCCGAGAATTTGTATTTGACATTACGCGTCATCTGGAATAATAAAATGCATAATTCACCGGCATTGGTATTTTTGCGTAGGATTTCTAACAGAAGTCCTCCTTTATTTTTAATCAACACCACTAAACTGTTTTATAAATGCTATTGATAAAATCCGAATTGTTTCAAGTAAACTTTAAAGGGCTCTCTTTACAACAGTTTTATTTATTTATTTATTTTAATTTCAACAGGTTTGAAACAAATTTTCTACTCTTTTCAGCTAAATTTCAATTGCTTTGTTATTTTTTGAATACTCTTTTTTAACTTTCCATCTCAGCAAAAGTGTTAGTCTCTGATTTCAATCGTAACCAACAGCAAACCAAAAATCCTCGAAAAAATCTAAAAACTAACGAAAAAACAAACTTTTTGTTTAAACAATATAGGCCATAATATTTCTTGAATCACTTTCTCATTTATCACTTGGTGAAACATTTTGAACTATTACTAATGAAGGTTTAAATTAAATTACACTTGGTTTTGGTCTTGATAATGCCGTAAAAAGCGAAACTAGTTGAGTAAATATAGAAAAATTGTGAAACAAACCAAGTGTAATTTAATTTAAACCTTCATTAGTAATAATATAGGCCAGTTGACAGCTCAATTCGTTTTTCAATTGCCATCGCCCACTCGATTTTAAAAATTCTTGCACTGATGGTTCACAAATATCGCATACTTATTGTAAACGTTGAAAACGAAAATTCGATTTTCATTTGTTTTTCTTTTTTTGAGCATAACTTTTAAACGAAAGGTCGGATTTTAAAAATTCTTGCACCTAGGGTTTACAAATTTTGTATACTTATTGTAGACGTTAAAAACGAAAATTCGATTTTCATTTGTTTTTCGTTTTTTTGCCATAATTCTAGAACGAAGGATCAAATTTTAAAAATTCTTGCACTGATGGTTCACAAATGTCGTATACTTATTGTAAACGTTGAAAACGATAATTCGATTTTCATTTGTTTTTCTTTTTTTGAACATAACTTTTGAACGAATGGTCGGATTTTAAAAATTCTTGCACCTATTCTTTACAAATGTTGTATTTTTTATTGTGAAAGTTAAAAAAGGAAATTCGATTTTCATTTGTTTTCAGTTTTTTTGGTCGTAACTCCAGAACGAAAGATCTAATTTTAAAAATTCTTGCACTGATGGTTCACAAATGTCGCATACTTATTGTAAACGTTGAAAAGGAAAATTCGATATTCATTTGTTTTTAGTTTTTTGATCATTACTCTTAAACGATAGGTCGAATTTTAAAAATTCTTGCACCTAGACTTTACAAATATTGTATACTTATTGTAGAAGTTAGAAACGAAAATTTGATTTTCATTTTTTGGTCTTAACTTTTAAACGAAAAGTCGAATTTTAAAAATTCTGCACTGGTGGTTCACAAATGACTTGTACTTTTACGTTTACAACGTTGAAAAGGAAAATTCGATTTTCATTTGTTTTTCGTTTTTTTAACATTACTCTTAAACGAAAGGTCGGATTTTAAAAGTTCTTGCACCTAGACTTTACAAATATTGTATACTTATTGTAGAAGTTAAAAACTAAAATTCGATTTTCATTTTTTTTTTTCGTTTTTTGATCATTACTCATAAACAAAAAATCGAATTTTGAAAATTCTTGCACTGATGGTTCACAAATGTCGCATACTTATTGTAAACGTTGAAAACAAAAATTCGATTTTCATTTGTTTTTCATTTTTTTGAACATAACTTTTAAACGAAAACGTTTTTTGGCCATAACTCTGCAACGAAAGATCGAATTTTAAAAATTCTTACACTGATGATTCACAAATGTCGCATACTTATTATAAACGTTGAAATCGAAAATTCGATGTTCACTTGTTTTTCGTTTTTTGGTTATAACTCCGCAACGAAAGATCGAATTTTAAAAAGTCTTACACTGATGGTTCACAACTGCCGTATTCTTGTTTAAAACGAAAATTCGATTTTCATTTGTTTTTCGTTTTTTGGCCATAACTCTGCAACGGAAGATCGATTTTTAAAAATTCTTACACTGATGGTTCACACGTGTCGCATACTTACTGTAAACGATGAAAACGAAAATTCGATTTTAATTTGTTTTTCGTTTTTTGGCCATAACTCTGTAGGTAATGAAAGATCGAATTTTAAAAATTCTTCCACTGATGGTTCACAAATGTCGCATACTTATTATAAACGTTGAAATCGAAAATTCGATGTTCACTTGTTTTTCGTTTTTTGGTTATAACTCCGCAACGAAAGATCGAATTTTAAAAATTCTTACACTGATGGTTCAGAACTGCCGTATTCTTGTTGCAAACATTTAAAACGAAAATTCGATTTTCATTTATTTTTCGTTTTTTAGCCATAACTCTGCAACGGAAGATCGATTTTTAAAAATTCTTACACTGATGGTTCACACGTGTCGCATACTTACTGTAAACGTTGAAAACGAAAATTCGATTTTCATTTGTTTTTCGTTTTTTGGCCATAACTCTGTAATGAAAGATCGAATTTTAAAAATTCTTCCACTGATGGTTCGCAAATGTCGCATACTTATTGTAAACGATAAAAACGAAATTTCGACTTTCATTTGTTTTTCGTTTTTTTTGCCATAACTCTGCAACGAAAGATCGAATTTTAAAAATTCTTGCACTGATGGTTCACTAATGTCGCATACTTATTATAAACGTTGAAATCGAAAATTCGATGTTCACTTGTTTTTCGTTTTTTGGTTATAACTCCGCAACGAAAGATCGAATTTTAAAAATTCTTACACTGATGGTTCACAAGTGCCGTATTCTTGTTGCAAACATTGAAAACGAAAATTCGATTTTCATTTGTTTTTCGTTTTTTGATCATTACTCATAAACGAAAAATCGAATTTTGAAAATTCTTGCACTGATTGTGAACCATCAGTGCAAGAATTTTCAAAATGTCGCATACTTATTGTAAACGTTGAAAACGAAAATTTGATTTTCATTTGTTTTTCTTTTTTTGAACATAACTTTTAAACGAAAACGTTTTTTGGCCATAACTCTGCAACGAAAGATCGAATTTTAAAAATTCTTACACTGATAATTCACAAATGTCGCATACTTATTATAAACGTTGAAATCGAAAATTCGATGTTCACTTGTTTTTCGTTTTTTCGCCATAACTTTTAAACGAAAGGTGGGATTTTAAAAATTCTTCCACCTAGGCTTTATAAATGTTGTATACTTATTGTAGAAGTTAAAAACTAAAATTAGATTTTCATTTGTTTTTCTTTTTTTGAGCATTACTTTTAAACGAAAGGTCGAATTTTAAAAATTCTTGCGTCTTAGCTTTATAAATGTTGAATACTTATTGTAGAAGTTACAAACGAAAATTCGATTTTCATACTTAGATAAAATGATATAAGTATCTAAAAACTAACGAAAAATGGAACTTTTTGTTTAAACGACATGGGCAAGTTGACAGCTCAATTCATTTTTTTCAATTGTCATCGCCCACTCATATTTGTTTAAGGATTTTTCATTTTTTGTCTGTTCCGATTGAATTCACTTTTTCTTTTAACTCAAAGACGGCCACCGTTATCAAAATTTCCAGAGTGATGAAAGTTTCTAAAATTAATTTTCTATTAAAATGTGGCAGATAAATGTAGATTTACGAGCAAACAAAAACGTTTTGTGCAAACAAATTTTAGGAACACCCTGTGTAGTATGGTTCCCAATCGAAATGCAAATTGCCTAAGGAATAGTTTATGTTGTACCAAATTTTTCAGCACTCTACCACACATTGAAAATATTTAGAAATATGTTTTAAAATTTCTAAACTTTGATGGCCTGTATCTTGGTTATTTGACGGAGTAGCTTTTTTTACGAATCATCATTTTACCTCTAGTATGTGATTAATTTAATTCCCCGAAGTACAGAAACACCCTGTATATTCTTGACCTGACTTAATACTAATTCTAATTTTATGTTTGGTTAAAGTTCTATTGTTTAAAACAAATTCTTCTTTAATTGTTTTTTTATTGTTGAAAAATGCTCATTGTTTTTTGTTCTTATCTGCCTCAGTTATAATAATAAATAAACTGTAACTGTATATTGATAACCTACCTATAAAAATAATATATTGACCGAGCGTACTTTTGACATACCTCAATGAATTATCAGTCGGTCTAAAATAGGCACGAATTGCGCTAGTTTTCTCTTGACCTACCTCAATGTATTTATCTAAGGTAACCTTGATGTAATTAATAATACATTGACCTAGCTAGCGTACTCTTGACCTACCGCAATGCATTATGTACTGATAACCTAACTTTAAACTTAAATAAAAGTGAAGATTTAACAGATTTTTTCTCACAATTTTACAAAGGATATTAAAATGATTGAGGTAGTAAAAAAATAAGGGACAGCGTTGTGATGGCTATTTTTGTTTTGAAGTGATTGCACATTTTTCATCGCACGTTAAAGCAACCGTTGTCTTTTTTTACTTTAATCGTCTTGATTATGATTCAGCTTAAAATGATTAGATTTTCTCAAAACAATAAATAACATCTAATTTAGAAAACCACATGTTTCTGTCACAACTGACACAATAAATTACTTCTATTGGCTACTCTCTAAAATAATTATTTTTATAAACTTTCATAACCTTCATTAGCTTCTACATTCTGAACAAGGAATGCGCTATATTATCTATTGTTATACCTGTATGAACAATAAATAAATAACTTTTGAATTTTTAAGTTGTTATATTCTTTACTTTCTATGTTAGTTTCAGAGTGTTTGAAGATTTGAATATGTAATTACGTTTTAATTTAGGTAGTAATTTTTTATAGTCCTCCGCGTGTAAACAATTACCAATAATAACAGTTTGTTTACATGTCCAATATGTTGATAATATCGAGGATAATTGTGCGTCTGTGCGCTCAGTATAAATTAAAGAAATCGACGTCATGTAACGATCCCCGAGTTAATGACGCAAATTGTGGGGGGACTATTAACCAATGGGATGTAATACCATACCGTATATTCCCCACCCAGCAAATAACTCTATTAGTATGCATGGAATCCACGATTGACCCTAGATCGATCATAAGCTCATACTATTCGATTAAATAGGGAAAAAATTGGTTTAAATTCACAAAATTGCGTTCCCTCTACTCTAATAAAATATCTCTTCATACAATACTTTTTTTTTAAATATTTTCTCATGGCAACTGTTGACATACAACTATATTTATAGAATAAAATTATAGCAATTAGGTTACTTTTTAATTGATTGATGAGGTATGATTGATGGTAGAAGCCATTAATGATACATCTTGGAATCAGGCACTTTAAAAGAAACTGCCTTTGTTTGCGTTTGATATTAACAAAGTGCAGTTTATTTATTGATAAGGCTTTTAAACGAAAATTCGAATTATATTTATATGTTCTAAAAGATTATTTCTGACTTTGTTGATTTCAAGGATAAGATAGAAAAAAAAACTTTCATGGCTACGGAATCCACGGCAATGGATTGGCATGAACGCTGATGATCTTCACTATGTATAAGAGAGCTTTAGAACAGTCACAAACAAGGCAATCGTTAACGTTCGCTGGAAGCACCGCACTTAAAGAAGAAGAATGCAGCATTAATTAAAATAACAAAGTGATATAAACCGTGGGGGTGTAACCTCATCATTATTATTACTTTCTATACTTCTAGATCAGTGTTTTTTAGCTCAGCACAATCATTTATCATCATATAAAGCACATTGTGTAAACTATCTTAATACTTAGTTGCAAAGTTCAAGGAAGAAGGTCGAGGTATTTATTAGAGGAGAGCAGAATGTGAAGAGGTGAAATCTATATCACATTTATTTCCAAAATTCAGCAATTCGGCGACTGGCCGTTTATTATTGGAAGTAAATATAGTATAGCAAGTAAATAACTACGCATATACATTCTGTTTTTTTTTTTTTGATATCGAAATGTTGTACATGTTTAATTAATTGTGTGGTTGTTATCGAACCCCCGACCATTACGCCCGGAGTGGATATAATTTACATTTTTTGTTTGTTATCGACCCCTTTTTTTGTAGGCATCCGAAATTTCCATATTTTCTAGTTTGTATGTGTAGGGAGAGGGGGTCGTCTGGCCACCTGGGTCCTGCCCGCGCTTTTTTAGTTAACTGTTTTTCGTTTCAATTGTTTGTTTCGACGTTGTTTTTTTATTTACCATGCGGGCGTCGGTAACGCAAGGACCGGTTTGTTGTCTGGGTCACATGCACGCGTACTACGAGTAGTAGTCGTACGAAACGTGACTGTGAAAGTAATGCACGAAGTGAATACTTTAACGCTTTACTGAAGATTTTCAGGAATTCCTGCGCGTGTAATATGCAGATGGCTTTCAGCTTATCCATTATTTCCCCCGAGTGAAATTGAGCAAAATATCGCGTCGCGCATATTCAACCGTCAATACAGTCAAACCGAACGGTTTGTTTAATTTAATCCAATTTCCGGATGACATACGATTGCAGCAGAATTCAGCAGCCTAATTACTCGGAACAATAGCGGTGCATGCAATCGATATCTCGGTACAACACTGAAATTAATTAACATTCCGTTTGGGTTAATTAATTTTAACAAGTGTGTTTTTACGGAGTATGGATGTTGGCAGTGCTTATCGGCATTTCGGACAAATGGGTTGGATATTTGTTCATCGATCAAAAGATTGATCGCAGAGATTAAATCCAGTATTTTTTGTTTGAGAAGATGAACGGATCCATTATAGTAGGGTAGTGTTGGACTCCTACCGACTAAAACCACTCCTCCGAGTTCGCTATTGTGACTAGTCCAGGGCCGCAGGTCTTCTTCCTACTGGAAGACAAGTGAAATTATCGTTAATAATTGAAATAAAGCTTAAGGCTGGAAAGATCTTTAACATCTCTCCCACTAGACTATTTTTTTTTTTAAATAAAGACTAATATTGTAAGGTTTACTTTATTAATTTACAAGAATAAAGTTTGCTATTGGCTTTGATACGTTGTAGTAGTAAACTTTGTAGATAGTCACCGGGTTTATTGGAACTAAAGCCGTAATCGTGATATTTTATGCGTCTCGTTATCTTGCACAATGGCACAGCAGCAGTTGCAGCATCAACAACAACAACCTGGCCGGTCGATGTAATTACCTAAACTGGTTAATCGATGTGCGATGGGGCCGTAATTAAAGTTGGCCGGCCCCGGCGCGCCCGCACGGCCGTTCGTTCGCCGGAGTTGGGGAAAAAGTTTTCCGAGGGCATTACAAAAGCGTGGATTTGAAAGTTTCGCCGGAATGTGTCATTACGGTGGTTGGCGCGTAATTTACATGCATAAAAAAAAACGACAACTTTGCCGCATTTATAATGCAAACTTGTGATGTATCGCGTAAAATTTGCTGGAAAGTTTGTTCGCCGAGTATTGAATATTTTTGTTTGTCCACACGATCCCTCCAGCTCGATCCATATATTCTATTCCATTTAGAAACCAGTAGGTCAGTTACCCCTCATTTGTAGTAGTAGTATCCAATATGTGTTTATTATGCAACAAAAAAAAAAAAGTTGTTTCTTAATGATTCGAAGTCTTCTAAACACGTAATCTTTGAGTTGCTTTCGTATTTTATTCCGAATGCGAATATTTCTTATGTGAAGATAAACAACAAATTGCCGCATCTGATATCGGTGTAATTATCGGCACGCGAGAGCGCAGGTCTTTATTTCCTTCTTCTTCTTCTTCGTCATGACCACCGCGAACGTGTAAATGGCAATGACCCGCATCCGCGGAAGGCTGCCGTTCGATTTCCGCGCGTTTATTTACACGAAAGCCGAATGAAAGTCTGTGCGAATGGGGACGGTCTCTGAAATATGTTGTACGTCCGTTAGCGCAGCCAAGATGTACACTTATCGAAATTTCGAACAAACCAGTTCTTCCTACATGACACGCACGCCGGTTTCCACGAATGCTGCGAGGCACACGGATTGTTACGCAAATGACGATACAATTATGTAGTTGGCATATTCACCAGATGGAAAACGAATAATAATTTTACGTTTCTTTGAAGTGAATAAAAATAGACACATGAGTAATGAGTTGGTTTATACCATCCAGACAAGATCTTAAGTTGGTACTAAAAAAAAATAGAATATTAAGGTTTTTATGTCTGTATATCTTGGAATACGCCTTCCTCAGTTGTACATTGAGTGCTTGATGAACTTATAGCTTGGGTGAAACTTTGGTACATTTTTGTATATTCATTGATCGTAACACTAAGAAGGAGAATTTTTTTGACCAAACATGGTACAAACGTTTAACTATTAAAAAATAACAATTGATTCATATGGATCAAATGGTAATGATTGTTTGACAGCTCTTTGCTAATTTCGTTTTTTATCATTTGTTTTGAAAGTGTGCTACAAAGTGAAAATTGCCGCTAATTAGGCTAGAGAGGGCCAGGAACATCGTAGAAAAAAACTGGGGGACAAAGACGAACAAATAGGAATCAAGACCGCCAGCTTTAACTTATGACAACAAGAGATCAAATGTCGATCTATGGTTAGCTAAGGAAGATCACCCTTTAACTCTTCGAAAGGTCAAAATCAACAGAATCATAACTTTCGGTTTGCAATCCTATCGGGCACATCTTGAAGTACCACTAACAGCTCAACAATGACAACAATGTTTGGAGTGAGAGATTCTGTTTGGGGATGCATGATGGCTTAGACGAAGACGTGGGGAACGTCGCGACAAAATTTACTCTTACTAGACATGTGCATCAAACTGTAATTATGGTAGGTGGTGCTATAACTTGTAGCTCTAATTTGTTATTCAACTGAGGTAATATGAACGCCCAGCGATAAGTGGATGAGGTGATATAACACCATATTCTTTCGTATCTTCAGCAATTGGTTGACCCACTTTTCCAGCAAGAATTTCTATGGGCCGATTTTCTAAGAATAATATCCATAACTCGTCATGTCCACCAAGATCTCCTGATATTTCGTCCATTGAGCATGTATGGGACATTATGGGGAGAAGATTAATGAACTTACAGCATCCTCCGCAGACGCTGAAAGCTCTACAGCATGAATTACATGTTGCTTGGGGTACAATACCTCAAGAGATTATCGACCACCTGCTAAAATCTACCGCATACGTGAAAATAAACATAATTTAAAACGTCAATATAAAAAAAAAACAATATACAATATGCAAAGTTATCCTTCAACGTCATTCACTTTTATAATCTATTATTTGTATTGTTTTGCTTTTAGTTTTTAAAACCGATGCATCGTCGAAGTTTTGAATTGATTATGCACTTTTTATTTACTTTGCAATCATCCGACTGACCTTTGTATTGTTTTCATATATTCTTTCTATTTTTAATTACCCGCGCGCGTTCGACTTAATTATGCCGCTATTGCTAATAACAGAAAGTAATTATGCATTTGAAAAAATCGTGTCAAGTTTGCGACCGACGGAGCAGATTTAATGCACAATTATCATATCATTTGCAAATTTAATGAGCTCGCGGTTGGTTAGCTGAGAAATCGGAAAAAAAAGAGGAAAATGAAAGTAGCAGGCGATTGTTGTTGCTCAAAGCAAGATACCATTAAGGTAGTGCCATCTATTGTGTAAGGCATGGCACTTTAACCAAAATAGTTCAAAAATGTTTCACTATGGATTAAGTGAGCAACTGATTAAATATATATCTTAAGATGAGACTTCCGAGAAGAAAGTGTTGGATACAGGCTAAAGACTATAGATTATTCAGAAAAATTAACTTTGAAGGTATACGAGCTTATTAAAAAAGTAAAACAAACATAAACATTATAATACATTAAATTAAATTCTTTTATGTTACGAAACAGTAGATGCAACTTGAAGTATTGTATTTCATGTTGATTATTTTTATTCTAGACGAACTAGAAAAAAAAGATGTTACGACTTTACATTACATGATACATTGTTAACCTAAATATATTATCTAGTGCAGCTGCAACGTTGTGGTTTTATTCGGGGAGAATACATTGGGGTGGAACAATTGCGACTGACCTAGTAAAACGTGGGGGTTTGTTAAGCAGTAAAATCATCACGGTAGATGACAATAGGCGACGCGTGCCTGTCGGATTCGTACGTAATGCAGTGTCCCATAAATATCCTCCATTTAAGGGGTTACATTATTGGAAAACCTGTTTATAGCCGTAGATTTATTAAACTTGGACGTGTGCTGCTACAGAGTAACCTAAAAGAAGAATTTAATAATCATATAAAAATAATTTTAAATCGTGACGCCACCTATAAGGTATTACAGCAAACTACAATTTGGAGGAGATGCCGCATATATTTATATGAATTTTATAAAAGTTGAAGGCCGTTATAATATAGTAATAAATATTTTTCTGTACTGTATTTGGAGAAAAAGTCAAATGCAGTACTTAGAAAAGGATGGGATTTACCTATGTCTAGGAGTGGATGAATGCAGTGAAGAAAAGTTTCTAATAACAGTGTATCTCTCTAACATCTATATTTGACAAGGGATAACGTGATATCGTAGAAATTAATCATAACTTGTCATATTGATAAACACTTGCTGAACAAATTATAAAAAGCTTGATCATCTACAATTGTTATATTCAGAAATAGTTGTAATCAAATACTATTTCTTTCCGTTGGCCTAGAAATACGAATGTAGCTTTTCAAAATTCGATTTTGGATAATTTTAAATAATATGACAATCGAAGCAGGAGTTGTGGTCAATTTGAACTAAGGACATATTGCCCATACATCACTTGGTAAACATATAATTTAACGATAAGGTAATTTACTTTGTTTAATTTCTTTGAAAGGGTTTAATCCATAAAAACCTCTCAAAGAAATTGAACATAATGAGGTAAATTAGCTTATCGTTAAATTATGAGGTCGAGGAGTACGATCATGACCAATTTGGCTTCGACCAATAATATTTTCTTCTCAAAATTACGAACCGTTCGTCATTGTGTCCTAACTGTATTTATACTCTATTCTCTCAGAATTACTCGTAACCAAACTTTTTTTTGGCCGACCAGTATGCCAAGTAATGTTGTTAATTTCCTCGAACCAGCACTGGATGATACGCACGTTAGGCAGGAAGTGGAACTTTTTTCGTTGTTCTCCTTTGAGCATGACGACGTTAAAATGCGACAATCAGTGGCGATTTGGTAACGGGTAAAATAGCGGAAACGGATATTAAAACTGGGCGTTTTGCAGCGGTGCAGCAGCAGGTCCCCTGTGATAAGCCACCGCCTGTATAGGTAGGTAGGCGTCGTGCGGCGCTAATAATTACGAAAAATCGCATTACGCAACGCGCTGGAAGATAATGGCCACCTTTGCGCAACGATGGGAAATTACCATAAAAGTGTCCGCGTGAAAACGTCGAAACGAAATTGATTATTTGTACATAGAATATCCACCGAATGTTCCTATTATTTGTTATTACAATTTGCAAATTTGCAAAACTATTCGTTAGTTTTTCAATGGTAGTAGTATTTGGCAATCACGTGATCCTTCCGCCGTGTTTGTGTATTTGTAAATAAGCTTGTTACTTTAAAGGATCGCCCCGTCCCTCTAAAGCTCTAATAATTGTATCCCAATGGCTAATGGTTTCGGCTGCAAGCGTATGCACCCATCAACAGCGTTTGTTTCTTCAAATTATAAAACATGTGTGCATTTAATATAAAACAAATCCAAATCATGCGTTTTCTTGATTCTGATCACTACAACCTTATAGAATAATCTAGTAAACGGTGCCATAGAAAATTTGTGCTTTGTGGTTGTAGATATTCCTCCTAGAAATTATGCCACGTGGGATGGATTATTATACCCAAGTTTACTCTAGCCTTAAACTCTACATTCTACTATCGATTCATAGGATTAATTCTAAAAAGACAGATTAAACATACAGAGAAGAAGGACCACTGATGGATGAATAAATAAATAAATAAATAAAAGCAATAATATTACCCAAGTCTTCTTTAGTCTTGAAGCCTTGAGACGCATTCTATTGTAAAGGGTTTTCAATAAGAACGGGCCTATTTGCAATGGAATAAAACAAGCTGTGGGTGAAGTTTTAACGAAATTATTTTTCTATCTGAAAGACCTATGTATGCCATTATGTGTAGAATAGAAGACCACTCAAATGGCTTCTTGCGGTGGCAAGGATTTGAGTGGTTCAATTTTCATTGGTTTTGCTGCACAGATCTGGCTTCTGAATTTGACTGATGTACTGGAGTATGTTGACTTTAAGACATAGGTCGATTACGGTTTATTAACATAAAACTGCGACTTAAGGAAATCCCACTAGAAAAAGTCTAGCGAAGTCAAACTTGGATGATATTAGTGGCCAATTCACGTCACCTCTTTGAGAGATAACCGTACCCTCAAATAACTTATGCAGAATGTCCATCGTGGCGTCCGCTGTGTAGCACGAAGTGCCGTTCTGCTAGAATCACATATTGTCCACATCTATATCGTTTAATTAGGAACAAACGATATTAGTAGTCATTATTTTATAGCGCTCACCATTGATGGTTCTGGATCTGGCTCTGGATTGAGTTTTCCAAGGGTGATCAAATCATTAACCAGAGCACTTAGGCCCGTTCTGCCCCCCTGGTTGGGACAGCTCTCCGTGGTTCTATCACTCATTTAGCCACCCAAGGTGACGAGCAAAGGACAGCACAACGCTTGGAGGGGTTTCCCTAATGTTGGCCATATTCGGCCAGACCATTATTGGTATTGGGGGATATATTGTGCTGCTGGGAAATATCCTCTCACCCTTCTTTGGTGTGTTGTATTTTATACCCACGGATACCCCGACTGGAGCGAACCAAAATTTTTCGAAAACGTATCTGAACAGCAGTATGACCAGAGCGAAGGGCCGCGGCGGTTTTCATCTAGAACTGGTGTTTGCGTGGTGATTGTTCTCGGGGTGTACTTTAGTACGGATGAAAGGACGACAGCGCGTGACGACGAGCGGGGGTACCGACGTTTCGTGAGCACTATGCCTGCCGCGTTCTGAGAGTGACGCTATTGTGACGCTGTCGGTAAAATTAGGAGGAATAAATCTTCGAGAGAATCATGCTGCTGGTGTGGTGGAGGAGTATGTGCACTTCATTCTGGAACGAGGATGTGTGGCTGCCCTCGAACACCACATGGGCGGATATCGCGCCTGGAGCGCGATCCGGCACCTGATCTTCCCGCTTCCTCGCCCTCTTCGAAAAATTTTGGTTCGCTCTAGTCGGGGTATCCATGGGTATAAAATACAACAGAACAAAGAAAACCCCCACAAATCCTGTTATGGAAAAGGCTTACACTAGTTATAAAAGGTTAAGATATGAGCAGGTGCAAGGACTCACGAAACAGTTGGACAGCGGCTGGTGGAGAGGTAGCTTAGGCTGAGGAAGATACAGGATATGTCGTCTACGCTGGTCAAGTTCTGTGAGAACTAGTGGCACTGGCTGTACTACACATTCTCCTTCACTTTTGGCTGTGTATTCTTCTGGGACAAACCCTGGCTGTGGAACATCAACGAATACTGGACAAACTACCCACACCAAACAGTGACTAATGATAGTTGGTGGTACTACATGTTTCCATGGCGTTATACTGGTCACTCTGTCAGCTAGTTCTTCGATGAGAAAGAAGGACTTTCGGCAGATGTTTGCCACCATAGAGGCGGCAAAAATGGCAAAATACGCAGGTTATCAGAAGCTGTGTGACGTCATCTTTGCAATCTTCACATTACTATGGATCATCACAAGATTAGGTTTTTATCCAAAGTGCATTATTCACAATACGTCAGTGGCAGCCCTGACAATAGTGCCGATGTTCCTGGCCTACAACATCTTCAACGGCCTCCTGCTGCTGCTCCTAGTCCTGCACATATTCTAGACGTACCTACTAGTGAAGATAGCTTACAAATATGGGGGATATATTGTGCTGCTGGGAAATATCCTCCCTCGTTAATTGACAAAGTGTTAAACACTATTTTTTATTCACAACATGAATACACTAATTACTCGCCGTTACCAGGATAACGGTTTGCTCGACCGGGATACGCCTTCGTTGATCCCGGCTATGGCGATCAAGATTGATTTTTTGTAGGGTCTAGGAGTCCCCATAATGGTAATTGCCTCACAAACGTCAAAAAAGTACAGATTAATTACTCTTCCGGCCCAAAATTTGTTACACAGGTGGTTTGGCGTCGTGGCAATTATGCTTCTTAAGATCCATTCATTAAAATGCGTGTCCTTAAAATTGTGGGTCCTTTTTCCAAATGCTCCAAAGTCTAGTCAGGGAACAAATGGCGTTGTCTACGGGTCAAGACTCAAGATCTGATGCAAAATGTGCCAAGTTAAGGTCTTCGAAAGGCCGATGTCTTATGCACGGCGAGGAATTGGCCGTCTCGAGTTCTTCTGCACTCTTTGACTTACAGAGGCGATGATCGTTTACTGAACTGAATTTGGGCACCAAACGTTGGATAGTCGACTTTGTCTATCGTGAAACGAACACTCATTTTGATAATACCATAAAGTTTCATCATTTGAACGTACTGTCCAATCAAGTAACTTATCATAGTGATTTGTCATGAGTTACTCATAATAAACAACAGGCCAGACAGTCATCGCCAAAACAACTAACTACCACATGCTCTCAACATCACCACCTACGCCAGGGTTTTTCGGTTCAAGTTCGATCGTTCGCCAGATTTTTAGATTTTAAATTACAATCCCAAAAAAATCCTAATCTGAAAACAATGGCGTTTTTTATTATTAAATCCTAAGATAAGTTTTTGCAAATTTTCAATTACAATCGACAAAAATCGATTGGCTTTTGGGCAAAATATCTAGAAAGGACATTTTGGACTTTTCATCAAACGTGTTTTCCATCTATTGTGCAAACTTTCAATGCAGAATCGATTGGTTTTTGGGCAAAACATACGGATGTAGCATTTGGAACAAATAAAAATTCGATAGAGCAATATCAATATGGTGAATGGGGAAAAGCCTTAAACCTCAATTAATTATTTTTTTTCCGAGTTCGTCTTGCGCAATGCAATCGTATTGCAGAATAAATAATAAAAGTGAAGGCCTGTATTCACTGTTTGTTCAAGTTTCAGCACTTCAAAATACTCCACCAAAACACAAAAGCGTTATTTCGAGATGTAAGCTTGACTTACTTCGTGACAATTTGAAACTTTTGGATTTTCACACTGGATTTATCTTTCATTTCCAGTGACAAGGCGATAGATCAAAACATGTTTCTGTATTGTGCCCCTGAAGTAATAAATTGATTTTGATAGATCGAAAGCTTTGTTTTCTTTAAACAGAATATGTGGTACTCAAAACCTGCTCTGTTTACTTTCTCAATTTGCTTATAATATTCTTGGATGTGGGCCTACCGTAGGATGTTGAGAGTATCATTGACAGAACATGCGACCAACTTGGAGGTTCTGAGAAGAATGGAGAAAGACCGAGAGATCCAACAGGAAGTGAAAATAAGAAAATTGTAATATCTCGGCCACATCATGAGATGTCCGAAATATGAAATTCTGCGACTCGTAATCCAAGAAAGATCTCTCGGAGCAAGAAGAATATCCTGGCTTAGGAATCTGCGAAAATTGTTTAATATCACGTCATCTAACCTACTTAGGGATGCAGTTTCCAAAATCAAAATAGTAATAATGATAGCCAACCTTCGAAATGGAGACGGCATGTGAAGATGTTATTATCTAAAGTTTTTGGTCTTCCTGATCGATGAGCGTTGGAAAGATCAAAATGGACGGATTTGAATCTTTTGCATTTACGAAAGGTTAATGCATTTGAATAAATATCTTAAATGTTTTTGGAGAAACTGCTGCGTTACAAACCTTTTGAATATTTGGCATGTTTCACCATTAATTGCAAAAATTCTAATTATAAAGTTTTTCCTACGATTTTTAAGTACATTATACACATCTGTTTGGTAGCAACTGTTGCGTTACTACCTTTTTAACTGCAAATTGCAAAAACTCTTAAAATATTTTTAGTACGACGAAGTGCTACTAAATGGTGAATATCAGCATGTGCATAAACGAAATTACATTTTGCTACCCTCTCTTCTTCTAATATACAAAATAAACAAAAGAAGGGCGATTGATGGATAAGTAGTAATAAAATATTTTTTTTTTATTTCCTAGGAGTACATTTTTATCAAAAGTCTATATTTATCAAAAAAGTTTCCTAATTCATTCTTTGACTTCGGCTTCGCACTCGGCAATGCAGTTTTTTTTGTATACCGAAAATGCTTTTTATTTTTAATTTATTATTTAAGTGGAATTCTTGGATTGAAAATTTTCAACCTTTTTTTTAATTTTGAAAACTAGGAAAACAATCAGTGCAATCGATTCTTCTCTCTAAAATGATGACAAAAATCTATAATCATCATTAACAAATTTGAAGAGTAGGTTTCGAGTATTTCATTTGTGCTTTATTTGATAAAAATCTGCATTTACCTATTTTCTTTTCTTTACTCTATATGAAGACTATTAATGCTATGACATTGTTTAATACAATCAAGTTGCGGACTTTTTAGAAATAAGCACATTAATTGCTAAAATAGATAGCTACAGAACTAACAAATTTGTTTTACAAAACCATCAGTAAATATTAAGCAAAAAAATGTACATTCCTTATAATTTGTTTATTATGAATACCAAATTTTAACTAATAGAATTAACGACACTTGAGTTTGGGAGGTAGAAGTTATTTACTGTGTCACACTTCTTATATTTGTGTTACAACTTAACGTTAATTTACGACTTGTGTATTCGCATTGGTGGCGGCACCTTTTTGTTAAAACCACAACAAAATCAAACGAAAAGCGCATATAAAGCGCCGTGCAAACACAATAATATCGCTCTTTATTTGACGTGCTGAAAATTGGAAAAGCGGCTCGCGCTTGCCGATAAAGCATGCAATCTGGCCATCGGGTATAAGAAACGCCGACCAAAAAAAAAAAATGAAAAGAAAGTTAATATATTGTGTATCGTCGGCGAAGTTCTGAAAACAATCGCCGTAACTCAATTCGGCTTCAACACAAGAGAAAGTATGACTCGTTTCCCCTCCGTGGGAGCACGGTTATGTAATTTATTCATTGTCACATAAATACCGTCGTAAACGGAGGTCGCAGTGAAGCTGTAGTTTTTTTTTTTTAATTTAATAATAACTAATTGCTTTGTTTGTATTTCTTCGGGATGAGGTTTACCACTGAAAGTCAATTAGTGCATTTAATTACGTTTATTGGCAAATCGCAGATGTATTGGGAGAAAACATTTTGGATGCAGCCTCAATATGCAATACACACTCGCTAAGGTGAAGTGAGCACGAGAATTTCCTGGGGAACACCTCACAACGTGATTTCACGCGATTTTACATCTTAAGTGTTATCAAAGTGGCTTCCACAGAACCCTTGGGTTCTAATGTTATAATAAGGTTAGGTGTTTTCGTTCAAGGTCGCGAATTTCGTACTGGGATCACAATGTACGTAAAAATCACACCGTTGTCAACGCTAAATCTCTAGCTAGAATACTACCATTAATCAAATTTAAATCTTCTATGATCTGTAAAAATGGTTTCACAAGAAAAAGGAAGTTAGGGAAACTCCTACTTAAATAGCTTTAGCGAGTACGTACTAAGTCATATACGAATTGTTTACTCGGTAAAACCATAAATTGATTAAAACTAATGATGAAATAGTTCCTGGTTATCTAAACGAACACAATATTTTACCTATTATCGCTAAAGTTTTTAAGGGTGTGACCATAAGCATTCCAATGCTACAATGAAACACATTTTTTCCGCATATTTTTTTTAGTACACTGGAGTTATCAACATTTCATTTTGTATTTTCGCGGCGCACTGGGCGTTTTTCATTTTGTCACGAAGATAAAATGTGTCAGCGACGCGAATAAAACGAAGTTATTACTTACTAGCAGTATTCCCGGGGAAACTTTATGCACGTGACACGTGCGCGCCGCGGATACGCGAATCTACTACCCCTCTCTCGAACGCCGGGGCTGCAACTTGTAACGTATGGCCGATAAAATGGTGTAGCAAATGATATAACTATGACATTGCGGTAAGTTCATCTCTGGAACTGTTCGGGTATTCATGCTGTGCGTCCCGATAAGTTAGGGGACGCCGCTGGATTCCCAAGTATCGACGCCCTTTCGTCTGGGGGGCGGGCGCGCGCGTAGATAAAGGGGAATTTATATTTAATAAATTTCGGGGTGGATTATAATTCCTATAAATCACGTAGCCGGAGTTTTTGCTGCGTTCGCCGGAAGGAGAGGATCGATAGATCGGGGTGGCGAGTATTAATGTATCTATTGGGATGGCTGAAAATGCACACGACGCGCGAAAAAGAAATGATGACGATTATTTTTCTGGTCCAGCGTTAAATTGTTCAAAGAGATTTGCAACCTTATCATCTAATTTATTAGCGATTTTCAAAAAGTTCAGACGTACTTTTGCCTCTTTTTTAAATATCTCTCCTTCATTTATTTTATTACACTTGACAGGTCATCATCATTGGTTCTTTCGTAACTGTTGATGTTTCGAAGTGAAGTTATCTGTTAACCTAAAATTGTATAAAAAAGACGTACTACTAAAATTATATCAAAGAAACAGGCAAAATGTGTTAATAGGCTTTGATGTGGATGATCAATAAGGCAATTAATTATTGTGATAGGTCAGTAGGTCGTCAATTTATTGCATTAGGTCAGCATGAGATATGTTTACGACCATACGAATTTAACTATTGCAGTAGCTTACCTTATTATAGTAGCAGCATCTTAGAAATTGGTATGCTCTATATATAAACATTTAAATTAATTAATGTAAAAATAAATCATCAAACACTCGACACCTTCCAACGAAAGCACGCAATTTTCAAATAAAATTTCCCAAGTAATCCATCGATCGTCCGGCCGTCCGACCCCCAAGTCCGTTCCTTTCTTTTTTTCCCTATCCCTCTCCACCGTCATGCACAAATTTATTTCGTCGGATTAATTCAAAGAGCCCCATGAATATTTATGCAGGCCGTTGCAACATTACGCTTTAGTACCTCTCCGGGCCGTTTAATTATAAGTTATTTCTTCCCGGTTTCGGAATGTGCGTATAAATCATGCAAATCAATTTGGAAATTTATAAACGCACGCACCCGGGCGTTATTTATTCACGCGTGTTTTTGGTAAAGTGCGTGCGGCGGGGCAAAAAAAAATATGAACGGGGCCCTCTCTCGTTTCGGAATGCGTCCCCCAGGTACTCTGCACTCTGTCGCTCTGACCTTTTGGGAGACCGGCGGGGTCATTCATGTTCCGGATAATGTGTAAAGTTTGCTTTTTTTCCCGATGTAATTTATGGTGTGTGGCGTAATTATTTTCGAAATTGACGGCTATAAATAATTTTAGGTATGCTAGGTACTTTAATAAGTTATCACTTTTGGGTATTTGCAAACTTGTTGAATTTTCCAATGTCATAAAATTCGTATTTTTAATGTTACCTAGGGATTTGAATTACTCAGGGTCCCATAAAGTCTTTATAATTAGTAGTGATGGATACAATTTTTGTTAAATGCTAAATAAAATAATATTATTTGTTGTTAAAAGTATTTTTTATTCTCTTCAATAAAGAATGGTTTTATAATACTATATTTAACAAGTTTTACATGCGAGCTCTTTAATATAAAGTACAACATATTAGTATTATTTATCCTCTCGTTTTGATAAGGTAATACAGTAATACATTAATTCCAGGAAAATAATCTCAATATTGAATTGAAACGTCGAGTAAATATTTGTATTTACACAAGATAAATACATCCGATACTTGCGAAATACGTTTTGACCAGTAATCTTTTTTTTTGGGCGGTTGTTTAAAATTTTCCACCTCGAAGATTCATTTCATAATTAATCCCCTACATACTCTATACATATTTCAGGGGCCAAGTTATAATGGCTTGATCGATCCGCTCTCGCAGCGCGGCTTAATGAAATATTTACGACTGATACACACACACACACACACACACAGTTTCGAGTGGCGGCGGAATACATTTCGCTGAAGGCGGTGAACTAGTTTTCAAGGCAGAAATATTTTCGCCCCGAAGTAGTACTTCGTTTGCCGGGTAAAGAATCAGCTCGGATATGAAAGTGCCGCGCGTTACGGCAATAGAGTGGCAATAAAAGGTCGGCGGCGAGAGTTATGTTCTGCATTTCAATCATCATTAGAGAGCTTTTAATGCATGAAAAGTTTGCATTCGGTTTATGTAAATCGCGAATTTGTAATACGTACACTTTTGCGAGTTCACCTCCGGAGTGCTTGAGAAGTTATTTATTGCTTATATGAAGCACCGACGGGGATGGAAGTTATGGAAATTGAAAAGCGCTTTTACGGTCTTAATACACAAAGTGAATTATGATCTGTAATTATAAAGGTTGCTTTTAAGCTGCTCCGCCAATAACGTTTGCTGTCAATCGTATATTTTTTGAAAACTTTTTTTTTCTATTAATATGTGATAAAATAATTTTAAACTAAATTTACATCAAGCGACGGATTATTGTGTTATGTCGTGGCAAATTATGTATCCCATAGTAGACAATGGGCCTTAAAAAGTTACGACGTTTAGTTAAAGTTGTAAAGTAACGTTGTGCTTGTATCATTTCCATATTTTGCATAAATTTTGTTCCCTATTAAATATAGGCTCAGTGGTTTATAACATCAATATTTTTGTTGTTGCTTCCTCATCGCATGGAGGGAGGTTATAACTGTCCGAAGAATATGCAAGGAACAGTATTTATATGTAGTAACGAAATCGAAAGTTTTTCTCAATATTTTTTGTGTAACTCTTGCTGTATAAAGTTCAATATGCATATTAAAACGACAATAAATTTTATTAGTATGTCTATATATTTATCCACTACCAGTGACAAAAGGGTTTGAGCTGGCCCATTCAATTGTATTTAATCAGTATAAGTCTTTAAGCCAAATCTCTTTGCTCCAATTGTTGTTCCATGTCAACCAAAGCCATGGACAAGTTTTGGTTTGTTTTGGATCTCCTCGGCGTAACACAATTGAAGACATGGAAACGAAGTTTTACTTTAGAATTTTAAACGCTTTAGGTATTCACCCAACTAAGGAATCGTAGTGCAACGCTTAGACAATAGATGGCACCTGAATGATATTATCTTATTAACCCATGGTTTTAATATTCGATATAACCCCAAACCACAACTATAATTTGCATTAAGTAAAGTAATAGTAATAGACTTTGAAGTAGTTTCAATATTATATAATTAATATATAAAGTGATCAGGTCTAGAGAAGGTTTATTTCTGCAAAATGTTGTCTTTGAATCAGAGGATGAGTCAGCCATCATATATTTACAAAATCAATATATAATGTAGCGAATAAAATAGTTTATAATGTGAAATTAATGTCTAAATTATTTTTTGTTTCAGGTATGATTTGGAGACAAAGGATAATTGACTCTACTACAGATATTTAAGGTAAAACATTAAAGATACAAAAACAGGCTCTGTGTCACACTTATCAAGCTAACCCTTAATACATAACTATTTCTACCGTAGCCGACTAAATGACCAGTCTTTATGTCTCCTAATTTAATGTATGGAATATAGATTTTTGGGAAGAAAATAAACAAAGTAACTTTGTTATAATTAAATAAAAATATATATTGTCGATTTCTATTCTGAAAAAACAAAGAAAAATTCATTGCTAATCGAATTTTTTACATATAGAGGGTGTCATTTCTCAAAAATTATTTGACATGTTTGGCGTTGAGGAGATTCTGTAGTATGTTTAGGCAATGTTCATTTCGTATTTGTTTTTATTTTTAGTTGTTCAGTAGGTTCTCAAAAGGCGGCGGCTTGTTCTACTACTAATTAAAGTTTGTTTTTCCTCATGACGTGGTGTCGCTTAGCGTCCCTGCACTGCGGTCTCTGTGGTCCTTTTGTGCGCCTCTATATATTTTACTTCCTGTGTACTCCTCTGCCAGGGGGTGCTCTTGAGCTGTTCTTCAGGAAGGCTAGAATTCCGAATTTCTCCATGCGTTGTCTTTTGTATGCTTCGCATGTAGACAATAGGTGTTGGGGAATTTCCTCTTCTTCCAGACATCCACGGCATAGGGGGCTTTTCTCAATTCGCATCCTATATTTATGCTTATTCAGGTCACAGTACCTAGTGACTAGTCCTGAGATTTTTCTTAGTTTCAATCTGCTCAGTCATGACAGCATCAGTATGCTCTCAGGCACCGGACCATCTAGGAATAGTCTCGTATGCCTCATTCCCTTATGGTTGCGCCATGCCTTTTTGTGCTCTTCTGCTGACTTGTGTCGAATTATTTCATGGAGTATAACGAAAATGGATTAAGGTCCTATAAATTCACCTGTGTCGCAATAATTCCTTGGTCTTTGGCGTATCCACACTAGCTGTGTTTTACTTGCTGTTGCCAGTGCGTCCAACCTGTCTATGCAGGTGATAAACAGCCTGAACGGAACTATCGGCCAGGCTAACGCTTTTAGGGGGCTGCCTGACTGTCTGACTTAATGGCAATTGGTCTTTTGCTATATCCCGATTCCATTTTGTGTTGAGCACACCAGTCAATGGCGGCTATTTCGGTCTGGAAGATGGAGGCATGTTTTCCCGGCAAACCGTGAATTGTTTGCTTCGGTTTCACTCCTTAGATACCCTTCCTGGTTCCATTAATATTTTTGACCTCGTCTGTATATCAGATGGTTCCTTTACACGTTTCCCGGTATGTTCCATTTGTCCATTTACTCCGCTGTGCTAAGATTGTTTCCAATCTGCGGGATGGGTGTACGATTTTAGTGAATTTGGATCTCATTTTTAGCTTCTCTTCTAGTTGTACTTTAAATGTAGCTGGTCTTGATGACCCCACATTTAAAGCGTGTTCATTTATGTGCATCCTATAGGCTACATGTCTTGTTTCCATCATAACATGTAGATGCAGTGGTGGTAGCAATAATATGTGTTCCATGGCTGCTGAGGGCGTTGTTCTCATTGCCCAACACGCTGTCTTTGCACTCTTTCAAGTTTTACTGCCGCGCTTTTGGTTTTGGTTTTTTCCCCGCGTATGTCACTATAGCTCTTATGACCACGATGTATAGCCATTTGGCCATACTGGGTCTAAGTTCTCATGTGCTTTCTACCATTTTTCTGGTCGCAAAAAATCCTCTCATGGCCCTTTTGCTAATTCTCTAAAGGTGGAAGTTTAATCTTGTATTAAGTATGAAATAAATATTTTACTTCATTTTTGATTAGGATTTCCATTTCATACATATCTAGTGATTTTAGGTCATCGGATTTTCGACTCCTAGTGAAGGGGACGATCGACTGGATTTACAGTTAATCCTTCATTACTGCACCATCTTTCTATGGTACTTAGTGCCTTTAGCATCAAGTTTGACTTTACGCCTAAGAGAATGGTTAGGTCATCTACATACCTTAGTGCATAGATGCACTCTGCAGCAAATCGACGTTGTCCAGGACGCTTGAATTCGAATTACAAAGTGTCGATTGAGAAATCCAATGAGATGAGAGTCGAGAAATATTAACCTGGTATACGGATGATGCCAAGAATAACAGAGGTACTGCAATAGACATTTATGGCCCTAGCCAAACCACAGGAGTTTCATGGCTCTGGGTACCTAAATGGCGCGCATATATACATTTGCCAAGACAGCCAAGCTGCATTAAAGACTCTTCGAGCCTATAGTCACGGCTCACGGACTGTCTGGGAATGTCGACGATCCCTCTCGCAATTAGCGAAGAATAACTCATTGACCCTCATGTCCCATGTGCATATTGATGTTAAAGTAATGAAGTGGCAGATGAACTCGCATAAGAGGGGCAAATGCCACTCCTATAGGTCCACAGCCGTTCTGCGGACTCCCCATGGCGCGCAGAGGAGAGGTGGTGCGAAAACGGGAAGAGGACAGAAGACGCAAGCACTGGAACAGTGTACCAGGCCTACGTCAATCAAAACGACATATCAAAATCGATCACAGTCATAAGGTGCTTGAACTCACAAGGAACGAGCTAAGAACTTTCATCGAACTCATAACAGGACATTGTGCCCTTCGATACCATTTGTGAAAAATGGAAAAGAGGAAAGTGGAAACTGTAGACTATGTGATTTGGCAGATGAAACGACCAAGCACATACTATGCACTTGTATAGCGATTGTTCACAAGCGTTTTTCATACTTCAGTAGGGGCCGATTATCCCACGAACAAGTGAACAGTATCACCCCAAGAAAGTTAATAGGTTTATGGAGGACGTGGGACTGCATGGGAAGTGAATGCTTAAGAGCAGAACAATAGATCTGTTAGGCAGCAATTCATGAGGCTAACACACCTCACTAGCACCCCATATAACCTATAGTGCATAGATGCCTTGGTTTTCGAGTAGCAGCAGAAGGTCGTCCATGATGAGGCACTATAGCAGCGGTTAGAGAACATCTCCCTGTGGGCACCCGCCAACGACAACCGCTTCTGCTGTTTTTCCCTATAGGGTATTTATTACAGCATCTTGTTCACCCATTGTCGAACTTGCGGGTTAATCCCTCTTTTCTCCATTGCTGTTGCTGTGGAGTTTAAAGTTGTGTTGTCAAACGCCCCTTCAATGTTCAGAAAGGCAACGTCTTTGCATTGTATGGTCCTTTCGCATCTGCTTACTAGATGGTGGTAGGCATGTTGTTGACGGTGTAGTGGTGAGTCCTTTAGGACTTCTTCCCGTATGTGTCTGTCTACTAGTTTTTCTAGTAGTTTTAGAATAAATGATGATAAGTTCATGGGTCTCTAGGATTTAGCCTGGACATTTGAAGCACGCCCTTATTTGGGTATAAATACCACCTTTAAAGCCCGCCAGCTGCTTGGAATGTATGAAAGCGCAAAGCTTGCTCTGAGGATATCACATAGTGGTTTCCTCAATGTTGCTGAGCCCTTTTGAAGCATGACAGGATACTAATTGAAGTTAAAAAGCCTTGTTTTGATATATTTTCACCTGCCGTTTACTTGTACAAAAGGCATTTATTTTATGATTATTTTTTCCTAGTTCTTTTTGTCGGTTTACTTTTAAAGATTCTGAATTATTCTAATTATCTGCTGTGAAAATTATTGATGAAAAGCTTTCCATGCCATCTTTATGTTGCTTCTCAGTTGTAGGTAATTTTCTTTTATTTGATTTTTTTTTCACTCCTGTTGCTAGGGATTTACTCATGAAGAAGTTATTTGTTTACGCATTTCATAAATGGTTTTAGGTGTTAAGTATAACATATTCAGAGGAACTAATGCTGAATAGGGCCTGATTTGATCTTTCCTTGATATGAAAGTACATTTACGATGTGTTTGATATCGATGTCGATATCATTTAATTCCAAATTTATAAGGCTTGTTAGGCGTGTATTGCATAAATCTACATCTTACCTTAGTCGAAAATAGCTGTTCATCTACAGTATTATTAGCATCCGGTTTGTAATTTGGCTGATTGCAATGAATGTATTCCCAATAATAGACGTCATGGCGAATTTGTCAAATTATCAACGAAAAATGGAGTTCTAACTTTACCTCTTTTTTCCTAGGTGTAGCACCACACACATCTATGTGTATTTCTTTTCAATCAGATCTAACAATCGCAATATGTTGTTCTTCTTGTCAATACTGATACAATAACCTTTTGCCATATAGCAATAGCACAAAATGTTTGTTCTTTACTAGCAAAAAAACTGATCCAGATGATTTTTTGATCTCCTTATTGGAAGTAAATTTTTTATAGATACGGTAAGCGAAAAGTATATCCAATCTAAGCTTTAAAAGCTTTTGTTGAGTTACTAAACTAGTGTGAGGTTCGCATTATCTTAGTGGAATACTTTAGCTTATATATTGATCACATCTGGCCATTTCTGTTTAAGTAAACTTTTCAATTTGTTCAGTTGATGGTAGTACACTTCAGACTTGATAGTTTTATTGAGAAATAGAAGCTGGATAGAAAAAATATTCATTTGAAAGCCAACCAAAACGATAGCTACGCCGATTTTTAGAAATTCCGTCTTTCGTAGTGCTTCAAGCTGTTATTTTTTCCCCATGATTTCTTCTGTTGTCTCCATTGATAATGCGCTTCAAAAATATATCATTTTCTAGTCAATATAAATACATAAATTTCTCTCCATAAGAACACGTGGAACTCATGTATCGAATTTTGTGATTAAACCTAGACGTTTCAAATAGTCTTATTAGATAAATTTAATCTCTCCACAATCTCACGAGTTATTATTCGCCGTTTTGCATCAATTCAAGTTTTTATTGTGTCTTTATCAACTTCAACTGGCCTCCCAGAACGTGGTGTATCTTCAACATAAATATTGCCGTATCGAATTTTTGTCACATTAAATTCTTGCTTTAACACAAAGTAAAAAGTAAAAATGCTATTTTTCATTTTCCATATTTGAAAGGATTCTAACCAAAAACTATAAGTAGGATGAATGAAACATTTTCACAGCAAGTATGTTATTTCTACATCAGCTGTATATAGCACATCACTCAATAAGTTCCCAGTCTGACACATACTTATAAGGAAACTTTGTTAACGGACCCACGTGATATCTGGCTAGTGGTAACATTCAATCTGTCAAAATTTCATGGGATTCTGACCGTTAGTTTAAAGGTTATAGTCGCTTAAATTACTCTGGTTATTTAATTTTCAAGACAATCGATAGAAAGGAATTTTGTATGTTGATTAAGCACTGTTTTTTGATGGGGGAAAATACAGTTGGAGCCAAACAGTGGCTTAATAAGCATGATGACCAACTATTATTGACTGGTGTGCTGAATTTAAACGCAGTCGTACAGCTTCATCGGAACGCTCTGGTCGCCTAAAATCGGCAGTTGTTCCGAAAAAAACATAAAAAAT
This sequence comes from Ontholestes murinus, assembly GCA_963969525.1. Classification (NCBI taxonomy): domain Eukaryota; kingdom Metazoa; phylum Arthropoda; class Insecta; order Coleoptera; family Staphylinidae; genus Ontholestes; species Ontholestes murinus. The sequence goes on from OZ018393.1 coordinate 14,465,773, forward strand.
ATCCTCAAAAGAGTTTTAAAAGACCATAAAATGAATTTGTTGAAGCTATCAGAATGTAGTGTCTTTACTCTTTTACATGAAAATTTGGGCATGCGCAAGTTGCTTTCGAAGTGGGTGCCGCGTTTTCTCACACCGGACCAGAAACAACAACGCGTCGACGATTCAGAGCGCTTTTTGGAGTTGTTCAATGGAAATACAATTGATTTCTTACGTTTGTTTGTAACAATGAATGAACATGGATCCACCATTACACGCCTAAATCGAAAAAATCTTCAGCTGAGTGAACAGCAGTGGTCTAAAACGACCAAAACTTAATAGTCAGTTGGCATCCGTATTTTGGGATCTGCATGGAAATTTGTTCATCGACTATCTTTAGACATTATTGGATCAGTTGGCAGCAAAAGTCAAGAGAAAACGATACCACATGCAATAAAACTGTTTCACCATGTTATAAATCGATGAAAACAATGGTTAAATTCGATGAATTACGCTTTGAATTGCTTCCCCATCCACCATACTCTTTAGATTGGTCCCCCAGCGACTTTTTGCAGACACGAAAAAGATGCTCCAGGGAAAGAAATTTTACTCAAAGTGATTGCTGAAGCTGAGGCTTATTTTGAGAGCAAGAACCAATCGATTTAGATAAAGTACATTGAAAAGTTAGAGAAGCGTTAGAATGAATGTATCACTCTTGAAGGAGAGTTTTTTTATGAATATTATTTCTAAAAAAAAATGTGTTTTGTTATTATTCGGTTTATGTGTAAAGACTATCCAAAAAATAGTGTTTTATTGAAAAAAAGGGAAATTACTTGTTGTTTTGGGAAGAAAAAAAATTATTAAATATTTATTACCTCTGCATACTCCTGACCTATCCCAATATATGTGTCATTGTCCTAGTGTACTCTTGACCTACCCCAGTGAATTTTCCACTGCGCCTGCGTAATTTTGACCTATCATTCATTGTCCCATCGTAATCTTGAGCTATACCAATAAATTTATTTTTATCCTAGCGTCCTTCTGACCTATCCTAATAAAATATTAATTGGCCTACATTACTCTTGACCTATACTTACAAATTATTTATAACTCTACTCTTAACTTTTTCATTGACTAAACGTATTCCTGACCTTCGTCTATAAATTATTTGTTACCCTTGCATGTGGGTAAATTTTAATGTATTTTAAAATGTAAAAATATTAAAAAAAACTATTATATCTGTAAGATTAATTCCTCTATTGAAAAAAAACAAAATTAGATAGTGTAGCGAAGGTTTTCCTTTCGCTAAGAACATGTGAAACCCATATGTCGAACTTTAAAATTAAATGCTAAGTAAAAAGTAATCAAAATATTGCCCATCTTGGATATTACTACTTTATTACTTCTTTCCACCTTCTTTTCCTCTGTACTTATATAATGGTAAAATAGTCACATGTTTGAATTCCAAGTTAATCGAGATTACAGCCAATACAACAACAAATATAATATATTATTTTATTTAAGTTAGAGAACTTCTCTAATATATTATATGTGTTAGGAGTTTTTTTGGAGTTTTGAATTTTAGATTTTATGAGGCAGTTATATAATTTTAAAGTAGCGTTCTTATCTTTTAATTTCTTTAAATGTTTTAGTATTTATGAACTGTTTTAAAAGTTTTACGATGCTAACTTTAAAAGAACATTTTAATCCCTTAAAAAAGGTATAATAAGTAATAAATAAATACATTTTTTCACTTTGATTTACCTGCAGAGCATTACATTGCATTTTTTTTTCACTTTCAGTCAAAACAAACTTGTTATCATTGTATTAATTTTCTCCGCGCCGTCATGAATAATTTACATTGTCGCGTCGCGCGTCCTATAAATAAATTATAAGTTATAAAATATAACAACGTTTAATCTATATTTGCCGACAAATATTTTCCACGGAAAAAAATTCCGCTTTGATCTTTCAGCGCGCTTAATTCGGATGTTTCAACGCGCCGAAGTTTATGGCGATAAATAAAATGCAAATTCGCGTATGAAATAGTAAAACAAACAAATTCCAGGTTATCTGGAATGTAAACAGAGATTACTCTATGCGCAATATTACGAAACGATAAGGTGGGCACGCCGAATATTTTTTCTTTCCTATTTGCATACGCTTATATAATTTTTATGCGAGGAGCACACAAATATGCAAATAATCTCATATTTTTTTTTTCAATAAAAATGATAATGATGGAAAATTTAATGAATTAATCGCATCACATGATAATAACCTTGAAATGAAATCATATGGTATGACGATGATGTGAAAAAGAATGCATAACCCATAAATTGAAAATTATGTATGTAATATATTTAAAAAATATGTATTTTTACTTAAGTCACTAGTAACCTACATTTTAAGTTGAGTTAAATCAACAAATTACAATGTGGTTGTTTATTTGCTGAGTTTAAATAAAGCGCGCTTTGTTTAGTTTAGATAAAGCTGCTGTAATCGTTGATGTAGTCCCGTTTACATCAAGAAAGTGCACTCTGTTTGAATTTATTAAGCAATTTAATATGTTTATTTGCATGCGCTAGATTGCAAAGTTAATAGTAAAAGAATTGAGAATGTGAAATAATAAATAAACATGAATAAATAAGTTGTTTACAATTAACTTTAAATCACCTAGCGAGTTTTGATGAAATTAATTATTGAAATAAAATAATGTTTCCATCTGAAGTATTAGAATAGTTACGATAGTAGTGAAAAGTATATCTATCTTTGTGCTGAAGAGCTTGTAGTATCTGAGGAGGATGCTGTAAGTTTCTTTATTTAAACATGCTCAATACCATTATCCTCCGCAAATCGATCCACAGAAACTCTTGCGAGCTTGGACTTCCTTGAAGAAACGGAAGAATATACGGTTTTATCACTTCATCTATATATCGCTTGGCGTTCTTAGAGATAGATTCTTCTATAAGTTATAACACCCCATACCATAATCCTTACAGTTTAATGCACAGGCCTTTCAATAGAAATTTTCATGTTCTGACGGCCATCATACGTCCCCAAACAGAATAGGGTTTGTTTCACCACTAAACACCACCACACTACCTTATGCCAGTCTGGTTTTACTGCAGACGCAACCTACACTACTCGAAACGTTGCTGTCGACGTTGAGCTGTTTGGGGTAACACTAGTGTTGAGTGATAAAAGCAACAACAATACTCGAAAACTGTTTACAAGTGTAACGATGATATATAGTTTTAGTGGGGGAGAAGATAGAGTCCATATAGTGCTGCCCCCTGGGTTGTTGCGTCAATTATAAAGGAGATGCACCGCTAGTGATTGGTTTCCCAACATTCCTCCTCAATTGACATTAGTGCATGGTAGGAAAATTATATAGTAATGAAACAAGAAGTTTAATAAACAGTTTAACGTTGGGATCGTTGAGCAGTTGTTTTATCCACATCAGTTCTGCTGCTGCCATGGAAAGCGACACGTACTCCGCCTCCATTGAGGATAGAGCGATGAATAGTTGTCTCCTAGTGGTCCAACTGACTGAGTTGCCGAAGACTTGTAGTAGGAAGCCGGAAGTCGTCTTGCGATCGGCATCACTCCCACAGTTGTGGGATCTGTGAAGCATTTCAAGCTCTCTCCTTCGTTTTTCCGATAGCGTAGTCCGAAGTCCAGTGTGCCTTGTAGATAGCGAAGTATCCTCTTCAGTCCCTTCCAAAGGGAAGTTGTCGGCCTTTTTTGGTGTCTGCTGCAGTGATGGACTGCTACGTTCAGGTCAGGTCTTGTGGTAAGAGTGGTGTATAGCAGAAATCTAATTAGTTCGCAGTGCGGTACGTCCTTAAAAGGCTTCTCATCTTCGTTGCTTGGTATGTGTTATTGATGGGTGTTTTAACTGGATTACAATTTTCCATGTCGAACTTTAAAAACAAATTCCTTAGGTAGGTTGGTTGGCTTATAAACAGTTCTCTGGGTATTAATTCCTGAAAACGTGTGAAGTCCTTCATGTTGAAACTTTTCTTCAGTGCGTTCTTGACATCAATTATATGGGCTCGTTAGTTTCCAGCAATGATGAGATCATCTACGCACAGAAGAAGGTATAGTCTCGACTCCTTGGTATGACAGATGTAAAGGCAATTGTCAGAGTGGGATCTCTGCAGTCCAATTTTGGTTATGAAGGCGTCAAAGGTCGCGATCCATTCACTGGGGGTTACTTTGGTCCGTATAGCTTTTTATTTAGCTTGCAGACAAATCCTTTCTTCGTGCTCATACCCAGACGGTGGTTTCATATTGATCTCTTCTCTGAGATTGCCATGTAGGAAAGTGTTTTTGACATCGAGTTGGTCTGCCAAAATCCCTTGCAACCTTTTGTATCTGCTGTACAAGTTCTCTCGTGGGAGCAAGGACTAAAGCAATTGGACCCTCACCACGCTGCGGCCTTTGTTGGTTATTTATGTGTACAGTTGCAGGTAGCATATAAGCAAGAGTTTTTTCAGAACTAGTTTGTGCTATGGCCACCATATCACGTCCTGATAAAGCAATTGGCCATCCTTGTGCTTGGATAGCTATTGTCTCTGCAAATCCTTGTTTCAAGATCTCCTCCATTACATACACAGGAAAGTTTCCTTCTTCAAAACTCTCATTTGGATGAGGTACATTGTTTCCTCTTACTGTGATATCCTTCACCTAACGATAATTGTTGATGTGCGCATCGGACCTCTTTTGTATATTGGCATGGGGAATGTAGAAGTTCTTTAAGATTCAATGGGTTAAAACACTTGTTAAGTTCCATAATATTTTTATTTTCAGTTGCCTGACACGTGTTTCGATCATTCCTGATCATTTTCAAAGTACAAAATAACATCACATGATAATAACCTTGAAATTGTACTTTGAAAATGATCAGGAATGATCGAAACACGTGTCAGGCAACTGAAAATAAAAATATTATGGAACTTAACAAGTGTTTTAACCCATTGAATTTACATATCTCGTTCCATCAAGAGTGTAGCTCTACCAGTATCAATTCTTTAAGATTGGTTTGAGGGCCCTCATATCCCAGTTTCGTTTGACCAGAGTGGAGTTTTGAACTTGGGTGCTCTTATTGTTTTGTTTCATATTGGGACCCCCGAAATCGGAGCGGAACGTATTGTTATTTTGATATCCATTATGATACTGCATTTTGCAGCGAATTATGTCACCGAATACTTGTCAATGGCTTCCAATTATTAAATCTTCTATCCAACCCGACCGGCGAACAAAACGATAATCAACCTTAACGATTGATAGGAGGGTACGGAGAGTCGTCAGCCTAGTCACGGGAGCATACAGATCCTTTTGCCACTGAAGTGCTTTGTACTTGTCTATGTGGCCATCGCTGTCGCGTTTAATTTTGAAGAGCTACCTAGAGTTAATTATCTTCTTTCCCCTACCATTCCCCATGTTAGATTTTTGGTCGGGGCGTTGAGTTTCTCCTGAACTGCATCCATCCAATGGTTCTTTTCGTCGAAGTTTTGTATGTCCTAAAACGATCCTGGCAGCTTCTCTACAAAAGATTCTGCGAAGCAGGCAATAGTGGCATAATCATCTAGGTAGCAAGGTTTGGTCCTGGTCGTCCTGCTTCTTCGAGGAGTCTCTGGTTCGAAGTGATTAAAGGTATCTTCAAAGGTCTTCTGGAGATTCCTTCTGCATTTGGCATCCTTTGGATTCCTCTGTTTCGGGTGAGTTGCTGATTGCTCTTCCTCCTCGGATCCTTCATCGATTTCGTCCGGCGCACCTTCGTATAGTCGTCGCTCGTAGTTCCTCGAAACTAAATCTCGACTCTTGACGTCTTTCATATTTATTAACTTTCGCTTTTCCGGACTCCAAAGTTCAAATCCGTTTGGACTATATCCGATCATGTAGCATTTCATAGTCCTCGACTGAAATTTCTCTTTGATGAGCTCCTCGGGGACGCGCAAGTACGGAGTACATCCAAAAACTTTAATTTTCGTCAGTCAGGCATTTCGTCGAACTACAGTGCTGCTGGCACCTGTCCGTTCAACGCCGAACTGGGGCTTCGATTGATAAGGTAGACAACGCACATCACTGCTTGAGCCCAAAAAACTTTCCCGAGTTTACACCTAGTACCTAGAATGGTTCGATTAATTCTTTCGGCCACTGGATTGGTTTGGATTCCTTTTGTCTCAATGAGCTTCTGGATCTCCTTCGAAATCGTCTGAACCGATTGATCAACAACTTAGATTTGGTAGGATTGTTCTGAAAGTTTTTATTCTGCATTTGACCATTCGAACGGTTACAGGATGATTTGTGTTAGCTAAACATAAATCGGCAATTGATTGATTTGGAACTGAAGAATCGGTCTTTTGATGTCATAAATCGAAGATGACGGTTTTGAACCTCATGTGTTCTTCTTTGTTCCTTGGTACGACTTGGTCCACATGAATAAAATTTGAATCAATTGCTTTCTCTTAAGAATTTGTTTCGAGTTTGGTCAAAAAATTCTACCCATTCTTGGTGTAGCGATTTCCATGCCACTGACTTTACTTTTTCTAAATTCATCAACTTATGTTTTTAGGTCTTTAATATTAACTATTCTCAGACAGGGTTTGACTGCTTTAATTGTCTAAAATATAATCCAAATTCTGGACATTAATCCCCTTCTATATCCACACATTCGTACTCTAAAGTTAGTTGCAATTGATCGTCATTATAACATTAATTGACAATTAACATTAGTAAAGCTGCTTTTAGAGGACACTAACTTTGCAGAAAAGTTTACCCAAATAGAATTTCCATTCGCGCGACTGTAAATGGAATAAACTCGACGCCGGAACTACTTTAAGTGTGAGAATAAATTAGCGAGGTTTTAAAGACTTATCACACGTAAGTGCCTCTTATTGTTCATATATGATTTGAATCTTCATAATAGGTCAGTTAATTAAGGGCGATTAAAAAGCGCAACTCGTAGAAAGTGCGATCAATAACTTAGACAATTAAATTCACTGCAATAACGTTTTTGTTTTAATGTTTACGGAAACGTATTCTGTACTAATTGCGACATTTGTAAACAATTAGGCTACGCAATTTTTATGACATTTGCATTTCAATATAATTTAACAAATTATTAGAATATTATTTTGGTTATAATTTATATTCCATCTTCAATAAGCTTAAAAACAACGCAAAATAATTATACCTGTTGATATGTAATGACTTTGCTCATCATCATCATCTATTCCCACCAGTATATTCGTGTTATTAAAAAAATGACGTTCGCCGTGTAAAATGATCCTCGGACACATACACAACATACATAAAGCGGAATAACCGTTATTAACAATTAATAATCCATCATTACTCTACCGTAAGCCTGTGTACACTAACATCGATCGGCCAGGACGAAAACCGAGTAATTAATATGAATTCATTAACTTCGTCCCAATTACCTAGCCGCACCAGCATTGGCATTAGAAACACAATAACGGGCGGCAATTACTTATTTGATGGGAGATGATAGTAATCAAGCAATTTGCCTGCATCTGTTTGTTTTGTCTGACCGGCGAACGGCCGAAAGGGCAATTACCAAATGTAGGGGGTAATTTGAGCATTGAACCTGATGTTTGTCGGCATTTTTTCATTAGAGGAATATTGTAGTCATGATCTATACTATACTTCCCCGTTAGTTTTATTTATGGTCTGAGTGGTATTGTGTACTCTGTTAGGTGATATAATTTAATAATGAAAATTGGTGTTTGGTAATAATTAACATTAATATTTCAGTTATTTAAAAGTATGGAGCAGTATTTAAATATTCGCCATCTAAGCATACATGCTTGATGTGGTGATTGACCTCCCGACCCTACCCTAAAACAGAGTGTCACAAAAGAAAGTTTATATATCAATTATGCGTTATGTGAAGACGTTAGAAGACTTCTTGATGCCTGAATAGCAAATTTTTTAAGATGGAACCAAAGAAGATGGTTCCAGCAGGACGGAGTAAGGTCACACACGTCTCTGATACGAGTTCGTGACATTTTTCCTGGCAAATTGATCTCCAAAAAAGACCTCCAAGTATGAGCTTGTTTCTGTAGGGTTATCTCAAATCTAAAGCTTCCACCAATACACCAACTTTTCAGGCACGTTTCACAGAAAATATCCAACAGCCATTACAGAGTCTACTCCCGTCAAAAGGAAGAATAAAGAAGTGAGTGCTATGAAGGATTATATTTGGACGATATTATTTTAAGAAATAAGTTTTTAATTGTATTTTCGATTGATGGCTTACTTTTTTTTTAGTGGACTACTTATTTGAAATGCTCTTAGTTTCTAACATTTACTCCCCACTTCCTCTTAGTATATACTCGCACTCGTCTTGTATTCATTGACCTCGACTAGTTTATAATTAATTTAGATGCGTTTCTTAAATAACACTAATAATCTTATCGCGTTACCAATACGCACAGACAACTCTATATATTAAAATTAATAATCGATTCGCCTTGAATATTAACGCCGCGCGGTGTGCCATTATTTATTCGAAACAAGTCTCACTTAATTGTGCCATTAACGTTTCAACGTCTAATTGAAGAAAACCGAAATGCGATTATGAATAATAAAATGTGAAAAAATCCAATGGTTCCGCCGCGGGGACCCGTCCAATAAAACCCTATTACACAACAAACGGATTCGATGGCCGTAATTATCGATAATGAGATGTGCAGAAAGAAATGTCGGCCATGCGTGTTTACGCAATTAGAATAGATTATCCCTTCAATTTTAATAGCGCGCTTCATTAATTACGCGCGTTGCTCGATGCGGAGTAATTAAAAGGCGGGAAAAAAATACAAAGCCGTTTTTTTCCCAATTCGAAGTGTACGGGTTTGTAAAAAAATTGAGTAATTAATATTAATTACGTTTTGATTTTTTTTTTTCGGACGGTCGTGTATAATGTATTCCGGCAAAAACGTATTTTGGCATGTGCTCGCTTCGAGTGTTGGAGCCCATCATTTACATATTTAATTAATTGTATAACTAGTTTTCCAGATAGTCGACGGGTTTTATTGAACGTGAGTAGTTAAAATTATGATAAATCGGTGCGTATAATAATTTGGAAATGTAATGCATTAATAAAGCTTAAAGATATCAATTATCTAAACTCCTACTTAGTTTTTACTACGTTAACAAGAATTTCTTGTAGCGTAAAAATTTTGGCATTGAACACATACAAATTTTATGCTACACCTAATTCTTGCTTCTTGATAGAGATTGGGGAGGAAACAAAAATTTTGTTTTTGCTGTAATATACTCAGTCTGTCCAGATGTGATAGCATTCACTTTTTTGTTGGTAGAACATTTATATCTATCATTCACTTCTAGAAGTCCCTATGACAAAGACCTTAATTGAAGCAGGGTCTTTGTCATAGGGACTTCTAGAAGTGAATGATAGATATAAATGTTCTACCAACAAAAAAGTGAATGCTTTAATGATTTAAAAACAGTATTTGAATTTGCAAAGAATATGAAGAACCCACCCTCCAATAAGTAAAACATTTATAAGAATAAAATAAAATAAAAGCTGAGATACTATAAATACCTTAATTAAATATTTCTTGTAAGTATTATTATAATCATCACTTTTTGAACCCCCTCATTCTTTTTCTGGAGAAACGTCAAAAAGTGACACGCCCTAACGTAATAACACCTTTAAGTAATTTATTTTTACGATAACGGCACCTAATTATAACTCCCGTTTTCTTGTTTGTTTCAGGTGTGTATTCATTGTGACCCAAATCCTGCGGACCGATAACTAATAATAATAAGTAAGTGAATGGATAGAGCATTAAAAAAATTACTCATTCAGTTGCAATCGAATGTGTTATAATCATCGATCCGTTATGCTAAGCAGTATTTTAAACAGTGATAGTCGAAATACAATAAATCTGACGGGAATACAATAATTAATGTTCAACGTTATTATTAATGTAATTATTCGCGGATTGATTGCTGCACTCAATGGGGGAAATGTTTGGACAATAGGTATTATCAGAATCGGCGTTGTGTGGCATAATATAAATTAAGAGTTTCGTAACTGGGTATTAACATACCCCAAATCCGAATTGATAATTTCAATTGACCAAATTCATAGTCTATTTAATGAACAGCATGTATTATCTACTAGAGCACGTTCATTTGCAAAGATCGACAGCGACATCTATTGACGACAAAGCGCATAATAGTGCGGTAAATAGCGCAGCTGTTTATATAGAACGGCAGATAGTGTTAATCACACGAATTACACAAAAGCGCGCGCCCCCGTTCTTGCACGCCACCCCCCCAAGTGCCTGTGAAAATCGAGTTTCCGTCGTGGAAGCGCGCTCGTTTTCTACATCTCCAAAGTTGGAAGACGCGCCACGTTGGCAACAATATGCAACTCCTGGAAGTTTTCAGTTTGTTTCCCCACTTATTCATAACTCGGGCTTTCAGTAAATTGATGCGTTCGAATCGGAGCAATTGCTACTCGATCGATGATGATGATGATAAAAATGATAATGAAATATCCAAAAAATCGCTCTTTTACTAAAGGATAGTTTAGTCACGATCTTAAGAACGAGTAGAGGTAATGACTAAATAAGAGAGAAAGAAAGTTATAAATAAAATCATTTGAGTATTAATGAGGAAAAAAAAGCTAAGGTATTAAAATCATTAATAAGTAGTGATTAAAACTCTTGTTTATCATTCCACTTTCTAAATCATTTCTAGTCATTTATTGAAGCGTTGCGGTATGAATATGCAAACCACTATCGATTTTATTAAGGCGTTTATTTACATTTTTCTCTCGCCGCCTCTCCGCAGCTTTATTGGATTAATTAAAGTTGAACTCGATCGGATAAGGAAAAACGAGCTTGTTAACTAATCAATTAATAATTTTAATGTACACCATCAATTAAAAGACAACAACAAATAAAATTAACACAATTATTTTATGAGTTTTGACAGTATCAATCAAATTTTCACTCTTTTCCGAAAAGTGCATATTAAATTAGGATATTCACTATTGTTCTCTAGATAACCAAGTCTGTATTTTATGCTTATAGAGCCCTGCACTGGCAACGTATTCTTTTGATTATTGATTCACTAGTATGCTTTACAGAATGTCGTTTGTATTATTATATTTAATCTGTAGATAGCAGCACTGAATTTTATAAATCTTTAGAGTAAAAGAGTGTAATCCTGGACAATTTCGTCGTTTACGTGATTGTGCTTTTTCTTACAGCTTTGCTTTAGAGGAGTTGATACAGTGTTTATGCCGTGTGATACCAAATTGGCTTCCTTTTCCAAAGCTAACAAACTTTTACCAATTTGTCCATACATAGAACCAGTACCAACGGTATTAGAATGTATTACTTTCACATACCCTTTTGTTGAGTTAAAGTTGACAACTTTGTGTGATAATAAAGATTGACCTTATATAGTTAATATGAATACGAGGGTAGATTGAAAAGTTTCCGGAATGAGCAAGAAAACGCAGTAATTAAACAGGTTTTATTTTTATTTTTCAACATAGTACCCTTGCAGGGCGATACACTTTTTCCAGCGGTGCTCCAACTTTTTTAAGCCTTCAGAAAAATATGATTTCGGGAACTCTGCAAAATAAGCTTTAGTGGCGTCGATGACCTTCTCATTTGACGTAAAGCGCTTCCCTCCGAGCCAAGTCTTCATGTTTGTGAACAAAAAGAAGTCGCACGGGGCCAGGTCTGGTCGTAGCCCAATTCAACCAATTTAGCATTGGCGATTCGGTATGAATGAGCCGGCGCGTTGTCGTGGTGGAAGAACACTTTTTCCCGCTGCAAATGAGGCCGTTTCTCCTTCAATATGCCGTTGAATTGATCCAATAAATCGCTGTAGTATTGTCAGGTGATAGTTTTTCCCTTCTGCATAAAGTCGATGTGTATCACACCTTGCGAATCCCAAAAAACGGTGGCCATGACCTTTCCAGCCGATGGGACAGTCTTTGCCTTCTTCGGAGCAGATTCGCCTGGAGAAATCCACTGTTTCGACTGCTGCTTGGTTTCTGGTGTGTAGTGGTGGATCCATGTTTCGTCCACGGTCACGAATCGGCGAAAAAAATCCGTTGGATTACGCTTTAACAAGGCCAAACACTCTTCAAACACTCTTTCGAAGTGGTCACACGATTTCGTTTGTTGTCTATAGTCAGCAAACACGGCACCCATCGCGCCGACAGCTTCCTCATGCCCAAATGTTCGTGCACGATATTTTGCACACGTTCATATGAGATGCCCGTGGTCTCTACTATTTCGCGCAACTTCACTCTTCGATCGGCTAACACGAGATCATGGACTTTGTCGACCATTTCTTCATTTGTGGCCGTTTTTGGACGTCCACTGCGTGGTTCATCCTTGGTGCTCGTACGGCCACGTTTGAACTCGCTCACCCAGAAACTAATAGTCGAAAATGAAGGTGTGGATGTGCCATTAACTTTCTGCAAAATATCTCGTATCTCCGTCGCCTTTTTCCCATCCATCCAGAAATGTTTGATGACTGCACAAAATTCGTTTTTATCCATTTTTGCAAAAGTGCCTGACTTGCTTCACAGGATATCCTAGTAAACAAAAACGGAACGACGCATGTGTTTTTGACAGCTTACCTAAAATAGGTTAGCCTTGACAACCATCATAACAATTTCACGATACGCGCGCCATCTCTTGCCCATTCCGGAAACTTTTCAATCTACCCTCGTAATACTAGTATCTATCCTTAAGATTGGACGTGAAATCAAACATTCGAGTACAGATTTTACGTTTTTAAACTTGGCCTTATATGTATAATGTAAACGGTGTTCTTTATAGTTGGCCCTATATTTGTAATTGTAATTAGCATGTCGTTAGTGGAAGAACCGTTGTTATTATCAAAACACCTGCTCGCATTTCCTGCATTTGCCATTATTCCGTATCTACAGTAATCTAAATTAGCATTACGTATGAAGGGGATTGGCATGCAATATTAAAAACATTACGCATGTCTGTTTTATCTCATGGAACATTCCTATAAAAACGCTGTTTGTAGTACCTTCTATTGTAGACCTTTAACTTTTATCTCGCCTTGTTTGAGTTCATTCTGAATTTCTACTTAAGAGGATAGGTTATGATAATAATAAAGGTGTCAACTTGTAAATACTTCCATCAATTTGTAATTAATTGGCAGACAAGAATCAATTGTTTTTTTTAACAAAATATCAAATCATATTTCTTCGATTACTTTCATCTCTAATAGTCAGGTAACAAAGAAATGTTCCTGTATTTTGCCCCTTAGGAAATAAGTTACATGTCATTGAAAGATTAGTTTGTTTTTTTTTTCCAAATTATGTGGCACCCTTTACTTTACTTACTTTACCAATCTACAGCAAATCTTCTTGGATGACAGACCAAGGTTACAAGTCGATAAATTAAAATCCATTCTATTTCTCCATATGGCAAGATATAAAAAAAAACATTCTGACACCTTATGCTTCAGTAGTTACGTTCTCAAAGCATCAAACTACCCTCGACTGGGCCTATTTAGTCATCCTAGGTGATCTACCGACTTCAGCAATTGAAAAATATGCTTGGAATCGAGAACGCACCGCGTTATATAACGTAAATAAAAATGAAAAGGGCGGCGATATATTTCCAGAACTCCAGCCGTTTTCCGTACGGGCGGAAAAATGCCGGTCGTAAACATTTTTGAAAAATGATTCCCTAAATCTACTACTCGCCCCGGAAAGGGACATGTATTTATCTCGTCGCGAGCGCGCGCGCCTCTGGCGGCGGGGGCTTAATATAAATAAGAAGTTCACATCATCAAATCACCACTTTCCACTTGTTTCGTCGCGAACTTTTCAGAACTCCGCAGTGGAAACAATCTCGCGAGATAAGAAGAAATTAAAAGAAGTAATGAACTTAGAATAGAAACAAAGCGTTATTAGAATTACCGCTGAATAAATTTCAGAAGTTTCCTGAGCGGCGCGAATGTAATACTACAACAAGGGAGCTGGGGTAATTGATTGTTCTCTTTCCTACTCGTCTTGATTCACACCTGTAGTACATGTAACATACTTATTATGCACGTTTTGATTATGCCGCACCTGCAAGATGGGTAATCTCTTCGGAATCGATCCTGTGTAAACGTATTTGATTTTGCATTTCTCGAGGACAACGTCCTTGTACATATTCATCAGAAAATAATGACCCACACACGCGCACAAGGAGGATCCCTTGTTAATTAATCTTCGCCCTAGGTACACCTGCGGAATACCCCGGCGCTGCAGGTTATGAACCCTCGTGAATTAATCGTGGACGGTAAATTAGCAGCTCACGAATCGTGAAGAATTTTTAGGTCAGAGAAAACGTGAACTTTTAATATAATCCGAAATGCCTTAACATTTTCCCATCATGACCCTCGTTTGCGGTTGATATTTATGTCTGCGTTAAACAATTAAGGACCACACTAGATGTAGTTATTAGCCGCTTTAATAAACAATTAAGTTGGTCGTAAACGCTTGCCATCTTCTGCCTTGATCGGCGTGATAAATTTTAATGAAAGGTATTTCTATTTTTATTGGTTGTATGTAATTAATTTATTTCGTTGACGCTCGTTTAAACAAATCGGTGTGTAGTGGTAATTAAAATGATTCACGATCAGTTTTTTTTCTAATGGCGGCGGTGTGAGGCGTTGTGAATCAATCATTAGTAATTACTTGATGATTCTACATTTTTAGTTAGTTTATTGTGCAGATCATGTAAATTTTAGTGTTTCTAAAAAATTAAAACTTAATTTTGTTGAAGTAGATAAAGAGGGTGATTAGAAGCGATGAAATCTCGGCAAAGACAACGAGCCGTAACACGCATAAATTAGAACCAAGAAGCTTCTAGATAACGATTTTCTGTGATAACATCCATCTTGTAGACTCTGTGATTAGTTGGGTTTTCCCGCTTTCAGCAGGTGTTTAATTTATCAAGTAATCTTTACAAATTATAATGGAAATGAATGCCAAACGTATATTTAATTAATGGTATCTTATTTTTAAAATAATATGACCAATTTTAAGAACTATTGAAATAATTCAAACGCATAAAAGCGTATGTTAAATAGTCCGCACGAAAGTAAGTCTTGAAACTAGGCTTGAAGTGAAAAATTCAAATACAATATCAATAGGCTCTTGAAATATATTATTCAAATAGAAAATCCATAAATAGACATAAGTAGAATAGACGATTATACAAATCTTCTGAAGATTGTTCTTAGTAACGCAATTTTAATCTTTTCTTATGTCCAAATGTTTGTTGAAATAGTTGAGTCGGTTTGTTGAAAGATGGTAGCTAGTTTACAAGATATACTTCTTGTATCTATCAAGAAATTTTCATCCCGCACTTGTTCTCCGATGTCTTTGAGAAATAGGCGAATTCAGGTTGCTTCTTTAGATATTCGTCTACAGTTTCACAGCTTTCTGGACTGGCAAAAATAGGTTTTTACTTTTCCAGACAAGAGAAAAAGATATCCACTGATTGTACCAGGTATTTTGAGGACGTTTAAAAAATCGCTTTCGAAATACCTATATTATATCAAAAAAATATAATATTTAAAGCAGTTCTAGGTATAAGTAGTTTGAAGAGACCTATTGGCCTGTAATCAGGTCAATAGAATTACAAACATATATATCTAATTGCTGTAATCATTCGTGAGTCCAGAGTCACACAAACGAAATGCTGATTTTTTTTCTCATATGGATTGTTGAATCTGGTGTAAGAATCTTGACGGTCTCAGGCTTAACATCCTAATGTTTATGGGCCTGTTGCTTAGCAATTCAATTGTTGAAATCGCAGAAACTTGTTACAGATGACTTCCAATACTCTTGTTGAACAACCCCTATCCTTAGATGGGAGTTTTTAAGTGAGTAATATACGTACGCTATCTAGTAAGTACGGAGCTCACGAGTTCGCCCCGTCAGCGGCAATAAAAGTATTATCAAGAAAGTTTAATCCGGGCCGGAGTAAATACAAGCGCCCCCGCAACGGCCGAGAGCAGTTAATTAGAATATTAAAACTCCGAACACGTATATTGTTTCGAATATGAAACGTTTAGTGGAAATTAGCTAAGCATCGCCTGGCTCCTTTCATGTTACATGTTGTCGACCTCAAACAAAACAGTAAACTTTAGACAGCACACAATCCAAGCCAGCGCCGAACTTCAACCTGAAAAGCCAACTTAAACTTAATAATAATTTCCACGATCCGTCTAAAACTCTCTCTATCTCTCGCCTCTCTCTAGTGTTGTTTCGTCTCGTCTCATCACATCACATCCCCCGTCTCTGGCACACGCACAATGAACAGATAATAGTATTCATAATTACGTACGAATGAACTTGACGTTTATTAAATTGTTAACAAATGCTGGAAAAGCAAGTTTTACAATAGGTGGTACTAATGCTCACCATTTAATATTTATACGACGTATTATGATTGGTGGTTGTGGTTATTCTGGTCACTGTTGACCACAATATTGAAATTTCAGTGATAGCAATCACTAGGATGTTAAACATAATTTATTATTTGACAGTGATCCGTAAGGATACCTGATTCCCCCGGGACAGTCGCAGATAGTGTTCAGCTGTTTTCAGATTGGATGAGCGCATTGCTTCCTTGGCCTGTCTACAGCCTGAGGTGTTTATAGTTTTCAGAATTTTGCTCTGTTTGTACTGTATTTTGTAAGTTTGTATTCAATATTTTTCCAAGGTCACAAATTGTTTGCGGATTGCCTCAAAAGGACTGTACAAGATTGTAAATTGGCGAAAAGATTATTTCGATTTGTTCCAACGTTGCTTTAGCGTCTTAAGAGTGTTTGAGGATGTCAGTGAAGCATTTCGGTGTTGGCGCGATCGGGGACCAACACCGAAATGCCAAGGAAGCAATGCGCTCACCCAATCTGAAAACAGCTGAATACTATCTGCGACTGTCCAGGGGTAATCTGCGTCTTATCACAGGTATCCTTACGGGACACTGTCAGCTAAGGAAACATTTGAAATAAGTCATATGAATAAAATTTTAATCAATTGCTATCATTTAATTGTTGAACGTTTGTCTAAAAAATTCCCTTCTCTTCTTGGTATTGGGATTTCTATGTATATTATTCGTTTCAAGTTTCAATTTGAATATAATTGTCTTTAAAAACAATGCCTTACCATTTTGGTTAGTAAAATGTAATTTTCAGGATATGGTAAGTGAAGTAATTATTTGAATGAACATGTTTGTATTGTAAATATTGGTTTTTATGTATGTCACGAACGTTAGAACGCATTGTTTATCATAATTTACACTATTAATAATTATGCTTTTGAAAAGCCATACATGAGCAAACAGTTTGTAGAACATTCGGATGTAATTAATGGCGTGTTTTACTGTGAACATTATATTTATAGGTTGGAAGTGAAGAGGGAAATGAGTTTACACTCCTCGGTGTTGGAGATAACGGTCAGCACAGAAGAGATGCGTTCGCGGAGCGTAACGCGAAGCACTTTTTTTTTGCTTTTTTAAACCGTTAGGATAGACGGAGAGGAATTAGCATAAACGATGACCGAGGCTTTTATTATAAACGGCGTTCGTGGCAAACCGCGATAATGTGAAAGAGGAATAAAACCTGTTAAATAAGATGGAAGCCGACGGCGAATGGCAGCGGCGACGCAACTGGGGAAAAAAAAGGAACAAATCGTTTTATTGGTCCGCGAGGCGCAGACATCCGTTTTATGTCTCAATTTATACGAGCTATACTGCACAATCAGCTACTGTACTTCATTATTTTGAAATGAATAGTACATACTTAATATCTTCCAACTGCTGAAGAAGGGGTTTATCACTTCATCCACATATAGTTGGTCGTTCATATTGCCTCGGATGAATAGCAAATAGGTTATAGCATAACACCACATACCATAATCCCTGCAGATTGATGGATAGGTCTCTCAACAGAAAATTCCAGGTTGCAACGTCCTCTACCTATTCGTCTGACCCTCATAGGATCATCATGAATCTCCAAATAGAATCATGATTGATTACTAAAAACCGTCCTGTATCTCTTTGGCATCTAGTGCAGTCGAAACCTTCACTGTAACAAATGTTGTTGTCGATGTTGAGTCGACAAGCAAGCCGAAAGTTCTGATTCTACGTCAAACCGTTCAAGTCGTTACAGGATGATCTTCGTTACCTAACTATAGATAGGCAATTTTTCAGTTAAGGAGTATCGGTTTCTTGTTGTCATAAGTCGAAGATGGCGGCCTTGAACAACATTTGTTTTTTTGTCCCCCGACGTTCCTGACCCTCTCTAGTCCATGTCTGATAGCAGTGCATGGAGGCGGTGGATTTGATTGCGTTAAGGCGATTAGCAATTTTACTAAACGAAAAACCACCTTCGTGCAAACCAACGATAAGACCTCTGTCGAATTCGCTTAATTGGCGGTAATTATCACGTTGGCTCCCCCTAGACTTAAACACACATTCAAAACAAACGATGAAAAGCGAAAACGGAAAAGAACCGAACACAATTTACACCTGATAAAATTGTTAGAAAAACTGAAAGACCTGTCAAATATGGTAAGTCATTAATCATTGATCCATACGAATGAAATTTTTATAATTAAACCTGTTTTTACTAAGTTTGGTCAAATAATTCCTACCCCTTGTTGCGATTTCTATATTATCGAGTATATTTTTGATCCTTTTGATAATAATAACACTATATTTGAGAATAAAATGTGTGGTCATCAAGAGTTGGAATTGTAAATCTCCTTCAAAATAAAACCTAAACATTTCTACACATAACTAATAGTTTCACGTTATATTGTTATATTTTATGAACAACTTATTTATTTTTTATACATAATGAGAATAAGAGTTCGTTTTCTGTTTTGTAGGAATCTGTTGACGTGAAGTATTTGTTTTGTCTAGGTGATGAACTTTGTGGAAAAGAAATAATAAATTCGTGGGAAGTAGGTCTATACGATAATCCACTAGCAGGTAAAAGTTCACGTCTGGTAATTAGACATGAGTTACACACGGCGCCAATGAAACGGTAATTAGTAATTAAAATAGAAATTAGAATATCGAACGTTCGCGGTCACGCGACTTTCTCCGTTCGGGCAATATAATTAACGCTTGTCTTTTTTTTCGACTTCATTTTTTTCCGTTTTCGATCTTGTCCACCTGCATCAGCAGTAGGGGGAAGAGCTGCTGGCTCGCGTGCAGGAATTGATCGGGGTCAGGTCGCAGGGAGCGGGAAAACGGGGACTCCCGTCTGAAGTCTCTCTCGCTCGCGTGCTCAGCGCATTTTTTTTCCATCCATCCGACGACCCGGCTCGGGTTCGGAATGACTGTGATCGGTCAGCGTGTTTCGTTTTCGCTGACTGCGCTTTTGTTTATTACTCAATTATTCGAAAAAAAAAAAATCACGCTCGTTTTATTGGCCTCGCCGCCCCGTGTGTGTCTGTTCAGCAGTTCGCGGGGGATCCGTCGCTGCGATTTTTCGACCCACAACATGCAGCGTCGTCTGCTCTCTTTTAGACACCTCCTTTTTTTTCCCTGTACACACTCCGAATCCAGCTGATAACGACTTTGCTGCGTGAGCTACTATCTGTTTTCTTGTTTAGCTTGCGTTTTTTCCCGTATTGCTAACCGCTGCAGCTACGTGGGGCTTCATCAGATTAAATTGTGCAAAACGGATTTTCTGGCCAACTGATAACGCGATGTTTTAGTGACTTTTAATCCTGTTGCGCTTGTAAGAATACAATACGTAATTTGACGCAGCTACTAAGAACGGCACATAATGTCTCATTTATTTGATAAGCCTTCTTTGAATTTGACCTCATTTGTATAAGATTGAACTACTAAATAGATATATCGCAAGAGGTCTCACCAAAATTATATTAATCAAATTAGGAATATTTGTGTAGTCCAGTTCTCACTAAACTAACGTAATGGTCCTAAAACCATACATTCTGTTCTTCTGTAAGTATAGTCTATTAAATGATCAGAACATTAAATCGCAGAAAAAATATCTTCTATAGCCGTATAGATAAACTGCAATACTTTTAGACCTTTCCAAAAGAAGAGAGAGAGAGAGAGCATCATCCCTTCGTATCTTTATCCGATCATCATGCGTACCCAAAATCAATCTGAAATCACGAATTCATCTCTAATGATTAGCGTTACTGCTGTAACTAGTGGCTCTACAACTTCTTATTTAGAAAAAAGTAGTTAACACTCCAATAGGCTTAATCTTAATGTGATATACAGAAAGCCGCCTCTAAACTCGTATCTCATCAACCAAAATCAATCAGAAATCATGTTATCATCTCTAGAGATAGACTGATACAGCCAATGTTTCTACAACAGGCTTCTTATTTAGCAATGAATAGTTCACACCCCAATAGCTTTTTTTTAAATGTGATGTACAGAGTTTAATTTACGATCTTGCTATATTTTGAAAGATTTCTGCAAGAGAAGATATAATTATTAATATATTTACATCGAGAGGGAGAGAAGTATGAAGCTACATCTAGTAAGACAAGTCTAATCAGTTGTTTATACTCGAAAATCTCCCAACATCAAACGTTATTTATTAGAGGCATCTTACGATAAATGCCTTTAAAGGGTAATTTACTACTTCACGATCGAAATAAAAACGTGCAACGTAACAAGTGTTAAAACCTAACACTCACCGCGTTTTATCGTAAATTTATAGCACTATAAATGCCATTACGCGTTTATTAATTTCTACCGATATATTATTCATATCTGTAATGATCGTAAACTACCGTTAGTCCATTTGTGCGGACGCGCGCGTTTAAATCAAATTTTAGAAAGGCCAGGTCGGGGGCGCCGAATATCCGTACGGCCGGCCATTACATTCCCCTCGATCGGGCAGATTCACGGTCGTAAATCCGGGCGCTGAAACTATGTAAAACTGTATTTTCCGAACCTACCGAATCGCATGTTTATATACGCGGCCGTCGTAAAAGTTCGCCCGTTCGCGGCGCTCAACAGGGCGCGACGATAAAATCTCGAATAATTTGTTGTAATATTGGAGCTCGTTTATAAAGCGATGCACCGTCGAAACTACCGGCAGAGGTCGTTACCGGGGCCCGAGATGAATGCGATCGGAAAAGGTAGATAGCGGATTTACGCGGGTCGTTAAAATGATTAAGCTCGTGACAAGGTCTTTAATTTGAATATTTCTATGATGTAACTAATTAATTGATGCATAGAGTAGATAAGGAGAGTTTGCAATTATTAAAAGTTGGGCAATAAGGTTTTTTTTTTATATTAAGTGCTTAATTTACATACCTAAGAAGTTTTGTTCACCATTATTTTGATTGGAGCATCGTTTAGAATAAAAATGGCATTACAATGAAAGCCAAAGAAGGTGGCCCAAAACAGTCTTGGGGAAAAACCCGTAGCACCCTATAGTCGCACCGAGTGACTCATGCATTTTCGTACTAAGAACCGTGTAGCAATTAGATAGATATTAATCTATCTCGTTCTATCACCATCCTACGATGACCGGGAAAGAATAAAATAAAAGAACGTGTGTTTGATTCCATTCCTGCAAAATAGAGCGATGAGTCACAGTCAGCTTTTGGCGGCTCGACTATAGCCAATGACTGTAGAGAATGATCCGAAAACAGTTCAAGAAACAAGTAGTTGGGCACCATTTTTTTAAACCTAGGCGATGTTACCAAACGTTTATAATAAGACTGTCTTTAAACTTTAGTTTTAAGATAATTCCACAGGAAAAACTTCACATGGATTGAATCAGGGCTGACAATTTATGTCACATCTCCTAGACAGAGAAAATTTTCATTTTGGCCGGCATCCTGGAGTTTTAATTCTTGTACCAATTGTATTTTATACTGTGCATCTTCAGATCTTTGTACATAATACGGAGTATGACGATCTAGAGATATTTAAAGCGTTTAAGCCCTTCCGAATTGAAAGATTCGGATCGTCACGAACCGACTGGTTAACATTAACTACGTTCTCTGGTTCCTGCATGATCTTGCTCAATCCGTGTTTGGTTTTTGCAATATTGTATCGGTCTCTTCAATCTTCTTCACCAATTTTTGAATGAGGGGTATGCTTGGCACCTTATTTAAGTGGCAAAAAACTCTGATGCAAAGTGACTAAATTTCCTAGAGCTACACTACCGAATGACATACCCTTAGCGACCCTTAGATAGATAGATAGATAGATAGATGTTATATGGGAGGAACCACGACCTATTCAGATCTATCGTGGATCCCTACTTATCTCTAGCTTTGCCTCTTTGATCAGTCCTATTAGCCCTGCCAGAGGGGCTTGGGTATAGGTCTTCGCGCTTGGCCTGTAGTGCCCAGATATTGATATCTAATTCTTGCTAGGCCCTCGCAATGGCATAGGATGTGGAACGAGTCCTCTTCTTCCTCTAGGCAGAATCTGCACGGTGCTTCTTCCACCAGGCCCATTTTGCTCATATGTTTGTTGAGCTTGCAGTGTCCTGTCATCAGACCTTTTATTGTTTTGACCATTTTCCTGTCTTGGTTCAGTAGTTCGGTCGTGAATTTTGGCGATTGTTTCTTAAGGACCTGTTTCGCCTGTCTCTGTCCTGGTGAGTTCGTCCACCAGGTTTGGCCTGAGTCTCAACCCATTTTTTTTTTTTATGAATCTTTTGACTGCGGTTTTGGATATTTCGATTACTGCTTTTGACGAGCCTTGTTTGGCCAGTTCGTCTGCTTTGTCATTCCGTGGATGTCCTCCTTGTCTTGGGACCTATGTGATCGTTACTTTTTTGTGACTGCCAAGATCATTAAGAGCACATATTTAGTCCCACACTAGCTTAGATTCGACCTTTATGGAGCTTAGTGCTGTTAGTAGCGCCTGCCTGTCGGAGAATATAGCAATTGACATACTTTTGGTGTCTGTCTTGCTATTTCTCTTGTGTAGTGGTGAAGTCCTTGGTGAGACTGACAGAAATCTTTGTCTCGGGTTTTGTACCGTATATACCTGCTCCTACGCCTTGGGGTCGGTCCTTCAGGCGCCCGTGAATCAATTTGATTTTGCTTTGGTGGGTTTGCCTTCGGCCCAGTCTTCTCTTTGCGGGATCAGTACCTCGTATTTCCTTTTGAAATTGC
The DNA here is from genome assembly GCA_963969525.1 of Ontholestes murinus. Taxonomy (NCBI): domain Eukaryota; kingdom Metazoa; phylum Arthropoda; class Insecta; order Coleoptera; family Staphylinidae; genus Ontholestes; species Ontholestes murinus. The sequence goes on from OZ018393.1 coordinate 14,488,967, forward strand.
ATTTTTTCACCATGGCGTCACTTGGCATCGCTGTGATCGCGTTAGCCTTCAGTTCGTCTTCTAGCCGTTGGTGTGTTTTTCCGGGTGATATAAGATACGGACCTGGTCTCCTTGTACAAGGGCTGCTGTTAGAATGGTGATTAGGGCTTCTGTTGTACTGAGACATACTAGTCTTTGTGTACTGCTCATGAGTACTATCGTTTTCTTTTGCTTTGTCCTAGTCCACCCTTGGATTCGTTGCCTTCACGCAGGAAGCTGAAGAAATAGAAACTTTCTTTTGGGACACCCTGAATTTTGGGCCTGGTAATAAAACAATGAAAATACCCAAATGCCGGGGTAAGGCAGTATTGAAACACTGGTGCAATTAAGGCCCGTTATATATTTCACATTAAAGATAAGCGTTGTAAAAAGTTTTATATTACTTATATTAGTTTAATTTTTTACTTACTGTAAACCATGGTTTAGATATAACATTCCTTTAATTCTTGACAAAACAACGTGACTGTTTGTAAACTATTAGCATCGTTTTTCTGTTATTTCGTGAGTAATTTGATTATATTTTGATTATTAACGTTCCGATAATCGTTAGAATCAACAATATTTCTCTTGTGTTTGCACTATATTTTTATGTAAACAAACGGGTTTTGCATTGAGGATTTATACACGACGCAAATACAATAATTGTATAATAAAAAGTTTTATCTGGTTAAATAAATTTGATGTATAAAAACTACAAATAATTATATATGTCACAGCAAATTTAATCGATTGGGTGCGGTAAAATAATCGAAAATTTAACGTTATATTCTTAGAAAAATAAAAATTTGTGGTTGTCTCAGAAATGCTTTGTATTATTTGTATTTAGAGAAAGATTGATTTCGAAGATCATTTTGGAAACTAATAAATCGGCCTTTTTTTATTGTAGTAATAGGATAATAGTAGCATGATTTTCTTGTTACTCCTTTTTCCCCACCCCAATTTCGTTGAAGTCTTTACCCTTGTACCATCGCTCTTCATTTCTGAAGTCACATTTTTGTCTCTTAGCAAACATTGTTCACACACTCCTCTGTCAAGTGTTCTTGAAATACCACTCGATCATACTATGTTTTTTCCATAGCTTTCTTCCATCCAGTTTTCCTGACCCATGACCGTTAATTAGGTATCTTAGTATGCATTTTCCACAGCTTTCTCCGATCCAGTTTTCTTCCCTCTGTCTTTCCTGGCCCCATGACTGTTAATTAGGTATCTTGGCAACCTCCCGTGCAACTGCCATCCTTCAAATGTTATTGTATTCATTCTGAACGTATTTGTCGGTGTTTTATGTGCCTTGTACGAGCACCTGGTTGTAACGACTCGAAGTAAGAAAAAGAATACTTTAAAATTAAATCTTGTATTGGTCTTTACTGTACAGAGTTTAAAATGGTAATGTTCGATATTTACAAAAATATGTACATAAAATTGGCATGGTGGGGATGGTCATCGCTTTCTCCGACCCTTTTTTGCCAGCCTTTGGGAAGCAGGTACATGAACCGGGCTGTTTTCCTCCGTGGCCAGGCGCAATTTCCAGGAAGGCCCGTTTGAACCGCGAACGGGGCGGCCTTGTCCAAGGGGTGGTCCTGACTTAGGAATTTCCGGTACAGTCTCGCCATAAAATAGGGTGGAATGTGAATTCGGTAAACAGGCGGTAATTTTCGGTACAAATTACCGCCAAAACCGAACACATTCCTTTCAATACATTTGAATTTACACTTCCTTCTCTTGCTCTATCACCCAACTTGCTACGTTTACTCAATGCTCTAACCATTCATGCATTCTCTAATACTTTCACTTTTTCATACGTTCTCTTTCGCTATATTTCAACTGAAATTCTCCTGTATCCACGTAAGTTTTTCATGCTTCTTTTACCAGTCTTTCCTCCTCTAATCCACAACTTCATCTCATACCCCACTCTATTGGCTATCACTGCATTCTTTTTTGAAACAGTGTATCGATGTGTCGACTTTTCAACCAAGCATAAGCTTTACGATCTCTTATATGTACTCTTACACTCTTGTCTCCCATACATCGGCACTCCCAAGCAGATCCTAAATTTATTACGTACATTTAATCCCATTTTCACAACTTCTCCTTCTTAGACATTCTAGCAAATTTTTTTTGGCAATGCATTTAAGTCTAAAAAACTACATACACACATCCCCTCTCCCTTCCATCGCTCTCTTTTCTATCCTTGCCAGAATAAAGATCTGAACCTTTTCCCGCCCCTTTTCTAAACCCCAACCCCCCGAGTTTCCATTAAAAACTAGAAACTTACTACTTTTAACACCTTATTATATTTGGTTCTTCACCACGGTTATAGCAATTTTTTACCTAATACTCATTACCGATACTCCTCCGTAATCGTACAATCCACACTTTCTCTAACCCTTCGCCTACTCTTTTTAATCTCCTTCGACACCTCAGAGTTTAGTCCCTGAATCTCTGCTCCATTTCCTCGTTTTACTTCAACTATTCCATATATTTGTTCGGTTTTTGAAGGCTGAAATGAAACAAGTTGTTTTCATAGAAAGGATGATTTTTAATCAATGATATATTCTCCTTTTGTTGATGACCTCTTGCCATCTTTCCAACAATTTCATTATTCCGCTCTCATAGAAGGTCTGGGGATTAGAAGCGAAAAACCTGTCGAGGTACGTTTTTACAGCTATCTGATTAGCGAACAATTTCCTGTTGAGTATACAGTGGGTGGGGCAAAACACCCCAGCCAAATTGCACTAATTTTCGCTGTGTGATTATTGGATTGTGGTGTCTGGCGTTGTAATGGTGGAATATGACACCTCTGCGATTGATCAGTTCTTCTGGTCGATGTTGTCGCAATGCTTGGTTCCATTTCGTTAGCTGCGTTCAGTAGACTTCCGAATAAATTGATTTTCCCTGAGGAAGCAGCTCGTATAACAGCACACCACGATGATTCCACCAGATGGATAGCAAAAACTTCTTCGAACGTAGGCCGGCCTTCTGGGTGGCATTCGGCGGCTCGTCCGCGGTTACCCACGATTTCTTGCGCACTACTTAGTCGTAGACGATCCACTTCTCGTTGCCAGTAACTATTCGTTTTATAAACGGTTCGCTTTCGCGCCGCTTAAGAATTGAATCGCAGATGGACATGTGGTTAGCCAAGTTCTCCTCTGTCAATTTGTGTCGCATCCAAACAGGTGGGACACGTAGCCAAGATGTTGCAAATGCCTTTCAACGGTTCCTTTCCCTGTTTTAACGCACATTTAGCGTCCAGTCTTGCTCAACCAATGCCTTGATATCAGTCAAATCAACCTCGATAGGCCGACCGCTGCGGGGTCCATCTTCAAAACTTTTACCGCCGGAAAGAAATTTGGCAAACCATTCCTGAGTAGTAGGTTCCGTTAAGCAATCGTCCCTGTATACTCTGAATATCATTCGGTGAGCCTCCTCAGCTCGCTTGCCTTTCTTGAAATAATAATGCAAAATATGCCGAAAATGTACCTTATTCTCCGACATTTTCACAGGCCTCTAATACAAACAAATCTAATGTCAACGAAAAGAAAAGAAAAGAGATTAAAATAGAGTCTTTTTAACACATATGGATTGCCCGATTAGGCAAGCAGTAGAATATTCGGAAAACATATGCGCTATTAACAAAAACTGAACGAATATATTGAACCGCCCAATACATCAAACGTTTTTTTAGATTTGCATTGAGTAATGTATTTCACAATGTTAATAAAATATTAATTATACAAATATTAACATTGCTTAACAGTTACACCAATCACATTTTTAATTGTATTCTCTTTTTCGATCTCATCTTGCTCCCTTTTTCCCTCTTCTTCCCTTTGTACGTCCATTTTTGTTAACTTGTCAAGCATATTCACATAGATTGTTTTCTCCTTTTGCAAATGCACCTTCAGTGTTTTATTCGAGGTTGTGATTTGGTAGTAAGTAAGCTTTTTCACTGTTTGGACCTAGGTTGAAATCTTCTGTTGAAGCATTATGTGCTTAAAATGCATTGCTTTCCTTTAGAAAGAGGGTCACGTTAAGGTTTGAACTTCATCAGCCAATAATTCGTTATGATTATTAAGGAGATTATCTCCATTCCTGATTCCCTCTTAATCTCTAGACCTTCAAGAAGATTTAATTTGCGGCCTTTTTCTGCATAGTGGATCGTCTGCTAGTGTTTTTGCAGAAAATAATTTGTTCCTTTTTTTTTAAAAAAAAAAAAGCATACTGTTCAATTTCCTCAGCAGAATCTAGTGACCAACTTTCTTTTCATTTTCAAATTTTTAGGGGAACACTGCATTCTACAGTTGATTTAGGTGGAATTTTAAATTTGTAAGAACATTCTTCAACTTTGATTTGCACTCTTTTTATTGAAACGTCTTTACGTCCTTCCTAGAAATGATCTATCGTTCCCCTTAACAATTTGTCTTCTATATCACATGCTTCTTCTTTATTTCTTTGTCTATTCTTGCAATGATACTCCAATCTGTTTCTTTTCCTTTTTTTGACACGTTAAACGCCCAAATCTATGATTTCGTGTTTAAGAAACGCGTTACGTTAGAAGTTCAATTCTCCTCATAACGGCCTTAAAGTGGGAAATGCGATAAATGTTTCGAAGAAAGATATCTCTCGAAAGAGAGGAAAACATAGACATCACCACTGGTTGACGTGGCGTTCAACGTGTTAAGAATATTCCACATTTTTTATTAATTTCTACACATTCTAAATTTTTTTTTCAGACTTCATTCTAGCATTTTTCTACTTTTTGCCTTCCTCACTGCTCTTTTTGTATCGAACACACAGTGTTTCATGTTTCCAATTTTCTTTTCTTCTGCATCCCGCTATGATATCCTCCAGCTCTTCCATTGATGTAACTTCATCCCGCTGAAACTTTTCTAACCTATTCCTCATATCCCTAGTGGCAGTTACACCACCCTCCAATTTCTTACATACTTGTCCTTACTCCGCTTCGTTATCTTTACCTATATTCTTGCACTTCTTTTTTTTTTCTTCTTGAAAACCCTCCGATGAATATGTAACTAATCACTGTCGATTCCTATGAACCAACGTAGGTTTTTTTATCTCTTCTATGCGTGTCTTTAATATTAATATCTCCAACGCCTCTTCCATCACCCACTCCCTCAACTTCGAACCCTCGCTGTTTATACACTTGACCTGAGACCTCCCTTCAATCACTTCTAAATCCTTTTCTCATTTCTCTAGTTTTGTATTGTATCACATCACATTTCAGCCTAGTTTTTATTAACATACAATACTCCCACCTTTACTTTAATACTTTCTCTGCTGATGTTAACCCTTAACAGACTTTCTCCACCCTCTATGAAGTCCACATTGCCTTTTTTGATACTTTCAATCTTACTATTGTCTCACCCTTAACCCTTGCCTTCGCTAGTAAGGTCTCCCTGGTAGCCATCCTTTTAGTTCATTACTTTTTTTATAAAGTTCTTGATGTGATGTGATATAATGATCCTATTATGAAATACATATATTCTTTTTTTATATGTTTCACTTCTTTAAAGCATAAATATTTCATTGCCATGTCGTAGACAGTCACTGGTATTTCCATTGAGCTGACAAATAAAATTACATTCCGCGCGGCAAAAGCTTCTCCCGCTCGTTTCGCATTTACATCATGTTCCGCGGAAATTTTCATGCGAAAGCAAAAAGCCGCCGGAATGCACGGGAATAACAGCGTAGTAAAACAGAAAGTATTGAGTGTTTTGGAAATAACACAGAAACGCGACATCGCGCGCCGCTGCCGTAGTGAAAACTTTAAATTGTATTCCCGTGGAAAAAGAAAAGTTTTTAATTCGTTAGGAGGGAAAAAATTATACTAAAGTATGAGCCAAGTTATAACTTCTGAAGTTTTTCAAACTCTTCGAACGGCGGACGGAGGAGCTTCCAAAGCCCCCCACTACCACCACCACCACCCTCCCACGCCGTTCTAACTCCACTTCGTCGCCGCCGCCGCCACCTCTCCTCCCCCTCTTCGCTTAGTTCCACCGCGGCCAAAAGTTTAATTGTTTTCTCGGAAATATAAGATAATCATTAAAAATGCATTCGACTTTGATACATATTTCATCAAAGTTTTACGGACTGAATTAAAGTTAGATTAAAATAATTTTTAAAAGTTCGGCCCGTTCCGTTCGCTGCGCGCCATTTTATGGATCACAGCAGGTGGTTTTTTGGGGTGGGATGGAAATTGGAGGAGGGGGGAATGGTTATTTTATTTTTCGATACATTCAAGACAGATTTCTTCTTGAGTTTGTTTGATAAATATAAAATATCAAACTTTTACGTATTTGTTATGAAATAATAATAGTTAAGCTAGCTAGCAAAGATTATTTTTCACACATAACTTAGAGTCAAGACAGGGCAGAAAGACCGATGGTCGATAGCCCAAACGGACAGCCTAACACATTATATATCATTTGTAAATGTTTTAATTTTGTAAATATCTATGTTCGAATAAAGATGTTATTCTCTCTCTCTCTCTCTAATAATAGTTCTGATAGTTACCACTGCTTTTTTTATATGAATTGATAGTATTTTTATGCAATTTTCTTATTGATCACAATGAACGAAAGAAAGGAAGACATGTGATAATTATTGAATTATAATTGCTACTTGTTCTGCTACTCTCTTGATGGAACCACATTTTCAAATTGGCAGAAGTAAAACTCTTCCATTTCTTTATTCACAGGTAACCAAAACATTGTCAGTTGCCTTAGAATAAAGAAATGGAACATACGAAGAGTTTTACTTCATCCAATTTGAATTATTGAATTATTCCTTGTCAGCAACAACCTCGACCGATTTAGATCTATTTTGGATCTCATTAGAGGGTAGCCCAGTTGAAGACACTGAAACAACTTACTTGAGATCCAAAATTGATCAAAATATGTTTATGGCTGTTAATAATTATTAAGTGATTTCACATTAGAATTGTTTTAATTGTCGCAGCTCATAGTTTCTTATAATTGTCGTTGGTGTATCAATTCAATTACAGAAATTTAGGTCAACACTCTTAGACAATATATGTCACATTAATCCATTGTTATCATTTTTATCCTTTATTTAGTAAACAATTGCTAACACGTATAAACATTCAAGGGATAATATGATTAACACCTACATCTTAATAAATAATTTAAAAACGGAATTATAATTACTGTTTATTTTCGCTGCATTTGACTTTTATAAATGCTTGTTTATCCAAGCGTGTTATACAAGAACAGAAGCCAAAAGTAAATAATTTGTTAAATTAATAATTATTAATAACTGTATTTATTACGTGTTAATAACCGAAACATAACACACCTCTCGGAGATTTCGAAAGTTGATCAATATATAAAGTGCGCGCGGACGCCGCCGCGCCAAAAATACCCACTTGATAGCACTGGACTAGAAAATAATTCATGCCTCTCTGCATAAATAATGTTATTTCAATCTAAAACCCGTTCCAAATAAATCGCATGCTTTACATACATTTATAAATAAGCGCCTTGGCACAATCGCGTCCGTTCCAATTTTATTAAAGCCGTTTCTTTTGTCATTTGCCAGGAACCGGTCGCGCCCGATTGCACTAATCGCATCATTCATATTTAATTGGACAGTGTACAGAATGCATTATTTGTGCGAATGCTGATGGGCGTTTTATAGAAAGAAAAATAACCCGTGGACTCCGTTCAAAATTTTAGAATGTATTTTTGTACGGAATGTTTGTATCACAATGAAATAATACAGTCACAACATTGTAATGAGATATTTATAAATATTTTTTAAGGTTTCAAAGGTCGTAAAGGTTAAGTTTTTAAGTGTGCCTCAAGTAAGAACATTTAATAATTGTTTCCCCGTCGACAACACCCATTGACCGCTTTCGATCTATTTTGTATCTCATCAGCATAACGCAAGTTTTAACTCGCCACGTAGCCATAAAAATAGATACTATCCCATGTCAACCATGCCCTATATCTCATTTCGGTTTAGATATGGAAATGGTAAGGCGCAACAATAAAAACCTTTGTTTTATATCAAATCCTATCATATGATCCATCCTTCACATCTTTATCAGGTATAAATTTAATGAATGTGAGTTTTTAACAGCAAACCATAATTTATAAAATCACTTATTGAAACAACTGGCCGGTCACTACCACGAAAGATATTGAATTGTGCAGAAGTAATTTGATTTTACAAAATTGTATTCGTATTTTTAAATAATTAGAGAATCCATGCTAGGGGAGCTCTGGCCGAACATGGCCAACATAAGGGATAACCCTCGAAGCGTTGTGCTGCCCTTTGCACGCCAGTTTGGGTGGCTAAATGAGTGATAGAACAACGCAGGGCTGTCCCAGTCAGGGGGGCACAACGGGCCTAGTGAGGCCTAAGTGCTCTGGTCAATGATTTGATCACCCTTGGCAAACTCAATCCAGATCCAGATCATTAGTTATTTACCTACAACCTGGTAAGAGACTGAAAATATATTTTTTATAGTTTAGCTTCTTATATATTGAAAAATTATATTTAAAATTGGAATGCAAACTTTATTCAGAAATTATTCGAATGGGGTCTCTTTGAGCTATATCTTTTAGAAGTTTCCATCTCTATAACAACGCTATTTTACAAGGTGCTCAAAATGTTGACCATTTACCTCCTGACAGTTATGAACTCGCTAAACAAAATTATGTAGAGTATCTAAAAGGATATTGGGAGTAAAACTCTTCGATATTTTACGGCCTATTTTTGTAGACTAAATTTTTTATATGACCCTACAGAAAAAAGTCAAGCGGGGTCATATCAGGTGACCTAGCTGGCCATTCAATTGCCTGCCCCCCCTGCGTCCAATCTATTTACCTGAAAAAGGTTAATCTAGAAATTCCCGTACTGCAAGTCGAAAATGTGGAGGAACCCCATCTTGTTGGAACCATATTTGTTCTGGCAGTAAATTGGAATTGTTATTGTTCGGGTATCGTATAAGCTCTCTCATATAAATATTGTTTCGCGGTCAAATTTCCATTTATAAAAATGTCCTATGATGTGTCCAGCAATAATTCCACACCAAAAATTTACTTTTTGGGGTAGTTGTGTGTAAACTTTTTCAATCCAATGTGGATTTTATTAATATCTACACTTATGTCGGTTTACGTGCCAGTTTACACAAAATGTAGATTCGTCAGAAAACAATATGTGGGTGACAAAGGTGGCATTTTGCTTTAATTTATTCATAATAACTTCGTAGAACTCGATTCTACGATCAAAATCGTCTTCACTTAATTCTTGTAGCAAATTAATTTTATATAGATGGAATTTATCCCGACTCGTGTTATGATTTAAAGCCCTCTGCTCTGTCGAATTCATTCGATTCTCCACTACATCTAACATGACATTCAAAGAAGTTTCTTCTCCTTCAGGTTCATGAACACAGTGTAACGTTTTTGAAACTGTTGATTTAGAAAGACGTTCTAACTTCTTCTATCATCACATCCTAGGATCATTAAAATAAATTTCAATCCGTTCGGTTTCACTTAAACGTATCATCATTTTTGCGCGAAAATTATTCAAATTAAATGTACTTCTATAGCTTAAAGAAGCGTACTCCTAACCTAGGTTAATGCGTAATTCATTAAGGTAGGTCGGGAGTACGATAGTTCATTGCATTGTTTGTTGTGGTAGGTCAAGAGTACGCTAGAATAATCAAATCAAGAGTTTTGTAAATTTTCAAGGCTATTAAGTTAATATGCGCTTTATTGTAGTACCGATTAATGAAACATATAAAATAACGAGAAAGCAGTTGAAGTTGACAAAGCACCAAAAAATTAGATGTCTCAACAGAAAACAGTTAAAATTACTTGCATTAAAAGCTTGACAAACGAAAAATTATTTAAACACATTTTCTAATTCTATAATAATGCCACTTTAGAAAATATCTGAAATTGTAAATGCGCTAAAACAAGTATACATTTTACTCTAGAAATCTATTGAATTTATTATTAATAGTTGAAGAAGAAAAAAACAATTGCCATAGAGATGAAAGCTGTTGAATAACTTTACAAATAAAAACAAATGAAAATTATTTATAAAAAGAAGAAAACGTAAATTAACAAAACTGTCTAATTTGTTAATAATTATTAAATAATTCAATCTCAGCTCCACAAAACAATTGACATTATTAGATACATATTAGAGGAGAAAGTTGGATAGGATTGAATGGGAGGAGGTCAGTACGATGGAAGAAATTGAGGAGATAATAGTGGGGTGCGGAAGAAAGAGGAAGGGGGAGAGAAGGGATGTTAACGAATGGTGTGATAAGGAATGCATCCAGGCAAAAAAAGGATCTGAGGAAGGCAGTGAGAGAGTGTGCAGCAGGCGGAGGGGGAGAGAGGAGAGTGGCGGAACTAAGGAGATATGAAAGTATATGTGAGAAGAAGAAGCGGCAGGCAGTGGAAAAAGCGAGCGAGGAATTGAGGGAATGTAAGAACGAGGCAGAAATGTGGAGGGTGTTGAGGAGAGGGGAAAGGAGGAGGCAAGTACGGGTATCGCTGGAAGAATGGGCAAAGAAATTCGGGGAAGAATGTGGAGTACCAGGAGGGATTGGAGAGGGCAGATGTGGTGAAAGAGGAGAAGAGTTCACAGAGGAAGAGGTGGAGAGGGCTTTCGAGAAGGTGAAGAATAGAAAGGCGGCAGGAAGGGATGGCATAAAGGCGGAGATGTGAAAGGAGATTCAGAGAGATATTGAACAAGATGTGGAGGCGGAAGGTGAGTTTGCCGAAGACGTGGAGGGTGGGGATGATGTGCCCGGTATATAAAGGAGGGGATGAGAAGGAGGTGAATAATTACAGGGGAGTGACGATAATGAGTATTGGGTACAAGATAGCGATGATGATTGTGAGAAATCGTATGGAGGTGGAGGACTAATAATATAATATAATATTTGACTAAAAAAACATTGAAACATTTTTAAAGACAATTGAAAATGCAAAAGAAATCAGTTAAGAATTAAAGCAATAAAAACAATTGAAAATAAAAAGATTGGACAATTGAAATTGTTTGGAAAGAGTAATTAAATTAATTGAAATGCGGTAAGAAAATTAAATTTGCTTGGAATTAGTTACGATTAACAATTAATAAAACAATTAATTTATATTTGTTTGGAACCAATAAGAGCAATTGTAAAAATTTATTATTAAAAAAATAATTTAAATTTGTTACTTAGAAAGGAATATTTGAAAATGTGAAAGAATTCATTGAAAAAAAATAACAACTATTAAAAAAAATGAAGAAGTATTCGAAAACAGTTGATACATTTCATTAAATTTTTGCAAAGAAAAAAAAAATGAAAAAAGAGGAAACATATTTAAAAACATTTGACGTCCTCAAGTAAAAAAATTGACTAAAAATTGCGTGTGTGTAAAAATTAATGGAAACTTTACAAATAGAAACAATTGAGAATTAAAAGTTAATAATTAAAATAATATAAAGAAATATTTAAAAACAGTTTAGGAGTTTCTCAAAGAAAAACAGTTGATTAGTCAACAAAACAAAAATTATCAGGAAGTTAAAAAAATGTTTGCAATATCTGAACTCATTTCAAATTTCCTTTTATATCTAATAGTAAAGAAATCAAACGTGAAATTACACTCAAAAAGAATGCGTATGCCAAAACGATTGAAATTCTTGGAAATTAAAAACAAATCGGCTGTAGATAAAATTACTTGACTAAAAATAACGAAAACAATTAAAAATTATTATTAAAAAAAACAATTATTCGATAAGACAAATCATTTAAAAAAACAGTTAGATGCTTTAAACTCTAGATTAGATGAGTTTTTAATTTTTTTGATGATTGTTATTGATGTAAAATAAAAAGGCTTTTCACCTGAAGCGAAATTGATGTAATCAGACGTTTAATTAAACACTTTCTCCGGAGAAATATAAAAGTAGTGAAATAAAGCCAAGAGTGTTTAATTAACCTACTAATTAACATCAAAATATTTCACCACGGGTTAAATGGGAATTAAATTTATCGAAATTGATGTAGCATCTGGTGAAATTGGGAAATCTTAAAGCCTTTCCATGGAAGAAAATTTGCTAATAAATTAACGTAAATAATAATAAATATTTTTTAAATAACACATAAGTAAGTATTACTAACAAATACCTTAACAGTATCCAACCTTAATAAATAATATGGTTGAACTATCGTACTCATGTCCTAGGTTAATGCGTAGTTTGTTAGTGTAGGTCGGGAATACGATAAGTCATTCTACTGATTATTGTGGTAGGTCAAGAGTACGCTAGAATAATAAATGATGAAGATTATTCTTAGTTTACATAGTATATCAAGTTAATTCGGGCTAAATAACTAATGGAAATACAAGAAAAAAAAGATGGAAAGTTTAGTAATATTAACAATGTATGTCATATTAACAGATGTAACACTATTTTCTATTAACGATGTTTATCTCTCTCTCTCTCTCTCTCTTAAATTAATATTCGCTCTATCAAATATTAGATATTGTATTAATAGTTTAATACAATATTTGAAATAATGGGAAAGTATGATAGTTGAAATTTATAATGCTCTAAAACAATGAGATGTCTCAATAGGAAACAATTGAAATTAGTTAAATAAAAATTGTGAATTGATACAAGCCTAGCAAACGAAAATCATTTTTAAAATAATAAAATAGTTAAACGTTACTTCAAAAAATATCCGAAATTGTAAAATGCTCTAAAACACATCAATGTCACTCAAGAATTTCTAATAATCTAAAAAAGATGACGAATGAAGACAATTGAAAATTAATTATAAAAAAAATTCAAAAATTAAATGCCACTACATAAACAGTTTAGGTAAGAAATTTATGTTAAAAACATTAACACATTTGGCTGCCAACAAGTTTTTTTGTAAAATGTCAAAAAAGTTTTCTTTGTTTTTAAGTTTTATTTTATAAAATGAGTATGAATATGCTCATAATTCATTTTGAAGCATTCTTTAGACGAAATTACGGGTTTTTTGTGTGTCAGTCACAGGTGAATGACAAAGCTCCAATGGTAGAAAATTATGTATTTCGCCCCGTCGGGCAATGTGTCAGTCACGGGTCTTGCTCTCACAAATGTTTTTTATTTACAAAAATAAATTTGGAATTTATTAAATATACGGGTTTTACGTACTATACAAGGTGACTGACGAAAAACCTTTGGTACTGTATCTCGCTTATTTTTTATCCGATTTTAATAAATAAAACATCAAATTAAACCATTTTTAAAAGACTTTAATAGGATCTGAACTGTTATTTTTTCTCGCACCCAGTATTTGACAAAATACGATCAACATTTTTTTTTAATTGCACTGTATATATATTTTTATTGATTCTCAAGGAGATTTTTTTTCTGAATATAAAATTGTAGACAAATTTATCCATACATCAAACTTAAGTCGAGAAATTGAGGATTAAAAAAATTAATAAAAAGTCAAGTATCCATTGTAAACAATATACAAACCCTATTTTAAATCTCAAAAGTGACAGTGACAGCCATTGATACAATACTGCAACGATTTTTAATTATTTCATAATTAAAATGTTGCAACATTTCAAACACTGTACTAGAATTTTGTGCTTCTACAGAAATCGGTTTTCAGTTTTTGAAATCTTGCAACATTTTTATTATGAAATTATTAAAAATCATTGCAGTATTGTACCAATAACTGACACTGTCACTTTTGAAATTTTGAATAGGCTCTGTATATTGTTTACTATGGGTATTTGATTTTTAATTTTTTTTTTAATCCTCAATTTCTCCACTTTGGTTTGATGAATGGATAAAATCGTTTACAAATTTAGATTCAGAAAAAAATCTTCTTGCGGATCAGTACAAAATATATATACAGTGCAATTTGAAAAAAAAAGTTGATCGTCTTTTGTCAAAAACTGGATGCAAGAAAAAATATCAGTACAGTTCATATTAAAGTCTTTTAAAAATCATTTAATTTGATGTTTTATTTATTCAAATCGGATCAAAAATAAGCGAGATACAGCACCAAAGGTTTTTCGTCAGTCACCCTGTATAATACATTTTTTTCGAGATTATATCTACAACTGTTTGAAGGAATATTAGGTGGCCAAGTTTGTAGTAACGTACAGAAGGGCCATATCAGGCAATCCTAGTAACAATTAACGCGGAACTCGTGACTGACAGCGCTAAATAGTAAGTTTAAAGTAGGTACTCACTGTCAGTCATCGGTGACTGAAGTGGCCCAATTGGGATACTTCAGTGTCAGGTCCAGGTGACTGACAAAGTGGTCAACGTGTTAAATGTGTTAAATAAATGAATGATATACAAAAATATTAGAGATTTGCCAGAAGAGAAACAATTGACAATCGATAATCGTATTTTTCAAGAAAGATGTACAAAGAATACATAAACAATAAACAAAGCAGTTAAAAACCAAGATTTAATACCGATAATCAATTAAATGTGACTATGAAAAGTAAAACAGTTTAATCAATAGCGATAAAACAGATTAATGTTAACTTCCGCTTTTATTATCCAAAATTTATTTGAAATTGAAAATTGAAATTGAAATAAACATTACAACTTTTCAGATGTTCCAACAAAGAATAAAACGTACAATTTTTCTTACTTAATATTCTTAATTCCACATTTGGATCCAAAAACACGTACATATATCTGATGAATTTTATTTTCAAGTGTTCACGGTGACAATACTTTTCCGAACGTCGTATAGGGAAAGTAAAAATAAATAATCAAATAGAAATTTTAAATAATTTTTTCAACAAACGAACAATTCTATTTGATTGTTGGTGGCTAAAATTATATCTTTTTTACTAAAATTTGCTTAGTTACCTGCTTTTGACTCAAGATAAAAGACCATAAAAAACATATTTTTGTAACTACTTAGAAGGCTCATCGATGCTTCTTCTATAGGTAGCCGTTTAGTTCTTTTGACTGCCTTTGGGAGAATTTTTGATTAAGCTTGGAAATGGAAAAAGTGAGACAAAATCCATCGGAAATTATAATCAAAAAAACTATTTAGATAGTGTAGTTAGTATCATATTTTGGAGCTATATACACCTTTCTGTACTTTATAATATCATCACCCAAACTTTCACTACTATCTAAAAAAATTACCTAGTTTTATAGACGCAATTAGAGAAAATTGTATTCTGCGATACATTAAAAATTCATGCTTATGCCAAATCGTGTATTTACAAATATTGAAAATCTGTCAATTCAGAGATTAATAAATTTTTTGTATACTATACACGTCGATAACCCTATTATATATTTTTAAAATAGAAACGCAAGCGATTCTTGAAGACATTGCGAAATGTGTATCCCGAAGTTTTTATTTTGAAATATCACACGATTATGCCGGCGGAGCAAAAACCAGAAATAGACCACTGATAAGAGTCCGCGCCGATAAAAGTTAGCGGCACGCTGAAGAGCGGCGGCCGCGCCGCCTCCTCCCCTCCTTGCTTAAAGGCCGCCCGTCGAGATGAATGGAAATTAGGCGCAGTGGCAGGCTGCCACGGAATATTTGAGCCGTCCATTTTGAAACATAATTCATGTTCCGTGACACCCGAGATAATGAAACCGCATCTTGTTGGCAATAGTTCGACGAAGATTGAGAAACTTCGAACTTCGCCCGAACTGCACCTCCCGTATAGTTCCGTGGCATCGGTTACGCGCGAGTTCCATTAATATTGAATTTGGCGATTTAGGTTTCAATGGAATTTGTTAGACTCACTATTAGAGGTATTCAAAATATGCAAATACAAAAAATTGCAAGTATTTTTTTTATTCTACAATTAATTAGTTAGCTCAGTTAATATAATGAACAATACATAAATAACACGGCGGAAGGACCACATGGTCGATAGCCAAAACACCACCGCTCTACTACTAATGTAAATAACATTGTTGTATCCTTTCTTTATACTTCATACAAGGATAACAATGTTCTTACGAAAGTCAAAAACAAACATCAAAAGTTATGTGAACACTTGTTTTGTTCCATAAGGTTTTCATATTCAATTGCATGACACGTGTTTCGGTCTTCGTATACTACCCACCAATATCAAAAGTTTAAACTTTGATAATGGTCTGAGAAATCTAAACACATATCAGGCAATTATGGAACAAAAACATGTTTGAATATCTTTTAATCACAAGCATAAACTTTGTTTAAATTTAAGTAAAGAAAGATGATGATTTCAACCTTTTAAGATGAGAAAGATACGAATTGTAAAGTATTTCCATTGAATATACTAAGCCAGAAATGTCTTGCATTCGCGATGAATGCCGCGGATCGGAACAAAAGGGGGAAGTCCGTTTGAAAGTTTGGTATCGTTTGGGAAAATCGAGTCTCCCCGTGTTAGTGCTTCTAGCACACAAAAACGTAAAATGAAGCACTTAAGCGATAGCATCTGTTGCGGATGCAGGCAATGGCGGCGCGCAGAAAGGGGCCGCTTTTAAATGAATAAGTGATTATGAATTTGTAACCTCTGGCTGTAAATTGAGCATTAAATGGACGTGTAAAGTTGTTTTATACAAAAACGCCGGCTGTAAATTCTCTAACCAAACATTACGCGCGCAAACTCGCCGTAGTGTATGCACGGAGTGAAATATCCACTGTTTACGGATGGAGATGGGGATGAAATAGTGTATACCTATTATTTCTGACTGGGGTGGAGGCGGGAAGAAGTTTTTGATTTCTATTAGTCTTTTTGTAGATGTAGAAGTCGAAAAGGATTTTGTACAAATTAAGATGACCGATTTAAATATAGAGGAATTTTTAATTGCTGAATGTGCATGATTTATCTAAGAGTGAAGTACAACATTTTAAAGCAGTTCTTAAAAGCGTTTATGAGAATTAGTCACTGGGTTCAAAAATATCGTATGCTGAGAAAAATGTTGCACCTTTACATTTATATAACTTAAGAACTAAAATGTATAGATTATGTACATCTGATATTCTGAAAGTAAAAGTGTGAAACAGGTGAATATTGATTTTTCAAGATAAAGCAGAAACTTTAAATATCTAATACAAGAAGACCGTGATTGATCGAATATGCCATAGTTCCCGAAGCAATGGCAGAGGGAAGATGAAGGTGATGTAACGCTGCTTAAAATTTCAGAATACACAAATCTTAAGAAAATATTTGTAATTTGCTTTGTATCAAACATATTTAATTACACTTTGATAAATTTAAACCAAAGTGTTTCAGTATTTTTAATTCTCTCTCATATATTTCAGTTATCAATTTGGCACCCAACTTGGGGCCGCCACGTTTTGCTTAACCTGGCACATCAAATCTTATCTTATTCTTGCTTAATTATATTTAGTGACGAGACTCCTTTACAATTATACATCTGCAACAATCAAGAAAGTCATTATTTAGACATCTGTATGCACTGCTACTTTGGTACTCAACAAATATAGTTATTTACGTCAAAAGCGGATACGTTTCCAATTAAAAAACACACGCTATATCAGCGACATTTTCATTGGGAGTTATAATGGACAATTATTGGTATTTTCACACAACGACTATTGATTCGCGACAGGCGATGCGGACCGCGCTTGAACGAAATTTAAAAAAAAAAAAAAAAAAAATTGTAGCCCCGCACCGGCGGCTCCAAATAAAATATGTGCGCTTTTCAGGCAGTAATGAAGCATGAAAATAAACTGCTTATATCTCCTCGCAATGGCGAGGCTCCTTTTATTTACGAAAGTCGATATCATGAACGCACTGCCTCTCTCCCTGCGAGTGACGTAATTTATCGCGATCCTCTCCTTCCTTCATTCGCCCGTGGTAGTATTTATATCATTTCTCTTTTTTACTTCTCTTCTATGATCTTCTGTAATGATAAATATCAAATTCAAATTAATTACTTAGTTTCTTAAAAAATCGAAAAATTTTGTTGAAACTATCTGACACTAAATATTCAGTAAGTCATTTTTGATAGGAACAAACTATTGTATTGCTGCAGAATATCCCCCCCTCCCCATGATGTTGATTGGTTTTGTTAAAACAACTAAAAAATATTAGATGTAATCCTGTTGTGGCAAAATATTTTTTGAAGCATCCTAATCTAATGGCAAATCAAAACATTTTAATTGGTTACGATCATCACCTCTTTCACAACAATCAACGTTATTTCGTAGCCATCGAATGAAACACGATTGCAAACTAGTTTAGCATCCGCCGTTAATAATCCGATTCGGTATCCAGTTACGTAACAGTGACGTGCGTGCCATGAATCAGAATCATTATTCATGCCCGGCGACAACTCTAATGCTCAAAAGATTATTCCATTAAAGCACAATACGCCATCGGTGACAAATACGTCAAGTTGTTTAATTTAATTTGGTCAAGCCGACGTTCGCAAGGAACCTTTTAATGTTTGCCCTTCGATGAAAAAAAAAAGAAAGAAAGAAAGCGAAAGAACTCCACGGAAAGTTCCTTCACATGTTCGGCCGTTTTATTCGGGCACGGCGAACTTTTCCAACGGCTCCGAACTTTTCCTCCCTTATTAATTTTATTAAGTCGAATGAAACGCTTCGGGCTGATTACTAATGTTTTTTTTTTTTCATTGCAGGTGGGTGCCACGAGTACAACAGCGATGAGCTACCGAAATGTGCATGGCCTTGCAATTTGATATGGTCGGATTGTGAAATGGAGAAGGCGTGCATGTGAAGTTCGCTGAAGTTAGTATCATGTTCTTTTTTTTACATAAACTTTAAATTGTGCTAAGTTTCCATTTGTAATGTTATACTTTTAAACCCTCGTAATGGATGCAAACTAAAAGCAATTGCAATACAGAGAAAATTCGTTAATCCCCGGCAACTAAATAATTCAACTGATAACCCTAAAGCATAATTTCCATAAAACCCTTTTCTATTATTCAAACAACTTTATCAAAGTTACTTACGATAACAAGAAACTTGAACGGGAAACTTGTAGGTTAATTGAGGCGAACTTTGCTAATAACACTTCAAAACTGAAACTATCATCGGACTCTTTCTCCCTCTCGTTATTCGCTCTCTACATTATATATAGGTATACAAAAAAATATAGTATAGTATAATCGCACGATAAATAACTCGGATATCGGATTTCAATTATTAATTCGTCGCCGGCGATTTCGGTTATTCATTATCTGCCCCGAAACGGGAGCCACGGCCCAACTTCACAAATTAATATTCTTCGGGAGGGGGAGATAATAATAGATGATGCTAATTTAAAAAGTTGGATGATTATAAGTTGACCTCTTCAGAGTTTGTGCGCCCGCCATCGATCTATTAAAAAGTGGTGGCTGCTGGGGTTTGTGAACGCGCCAGCGAGTTCTTATCTGGAATTGGTGATCTGTTAATTATTTCTGTGTCGAATTGATTTTCGCTCTCCTAGCTTTACTAATGATCTGAAGTTATATTTAGAAATACAATAGGTTAATATTATATAAGTAAATATTAGTTTGTACATATTTGAATTTATATTTTTCCAATGAATACAGTCAACTAGGAATAATCGTTTAATCACATAATATAGATATGATCCTATATTTTTGCAACTTTTACTAGCACATAGAGGGAATTTCCTACAATTCAGTATTCTGTGGTGTCCTTGAGATGGTCTAAGGACCAAGGCGGTATTTGATAAGACACTCCAAAGAACAGCTCTCTAAAACCCAATAGCTCCATCTTGTTAGAATACTATTAATGTGTGCTTTATTTTTCACTACTGATCGTGTTGATGCAATTCAACTTACATTCTTATTTGAATCTTCAATAACTAAAACATTTCTGGTTTCGATCTATTTTAGACCTCATTAGTTAGTGCAGTTGAAGACAGGTTTTTTTACAATTTAAAAAATAAATATTTAATGTTCGTCTCGCAATTAATCAAATAAACGCATTAACCGAAGTATCTAATTACGGTCGATGTGCAATATAATTTCCTTCCATTAAATACACTAACTACATAAACCGCTTAGCGAACTTCAGATGTTCATCCCTAAATTAAAATGATCCATATTCGAGTTTGATGTAGCGGAGAGACCAAAATACGCTATTGATCCGTTTTAAATTTAGGAGAATGAGGGGCGGATTGTATCCCCATTTAATGTATAAATTGCCGACTCTCTCTCCCCGAAAGTTTGTTGTCTCTCCTCCCTCGAGATTTTCATTTTACATCGAATTAAAATTAAACGCGGGCTTCTCCTTATTGAGTTTTTTTTTTCTCGAGAGTACACCTTTGGAAAAAATAAAATAAATTATTAAGGCTAGATGAGTGAGAGGGGAGAAAGAGCGATGTAAAAAAATAATAATGTAAGTGGAAGCAGATGTATAAAAGAAGCGGTGATGAATAATTTGCATGGGTTGTAAAAGTCGAGTGCGAAATCGATAATAATTATGAAAAGGTTAGTTAGTAATTGTTAAGCCATATAATTTTATTGGATAATATAAAATAATAAATTAATTGGTAATATATTTTTTCAACTAACGCATAAAAGCAAATAGTTAATTATAAAATAGTTATAGTACTTATCAAGGATTATATGTGTCCAAAATAAATACACTTTTTTGATTATATGTGTAATGAAATTATATGTGTAATGAAAAAAATTCAAGGAATTTATCAAAGTAATAATGAGAAACAAATACAAGATTTGTCACAGTTGTTTAATAATTAGATTTGTTACGATAATCGCTAGAAAGTCATTTGTTTACATCGAGTTTAATTAAATGGAATTAAAAGAGGTTTAACAATAATAAAAGATTTCGTTTGTGTAGATATCCATTTCAAAATAAATAATTGAGGTCAGCGGCGAAGCGCTACTACAAACAATGGTCATATCATCCGTTCAAATGGACGGTTATTAAAACTATCCCTATCCCTATGTTAAGTAATTAAAGCCGCGCCGTGTGTTTGAATTTAATCAATTCCGCGACTAATTAATATATCTGTCAGCCCGCCCTTCGCCGGCCGTTGGTAGTTTTAGTTTTACTGCAGGAGTATTTCGGCTGGATGTAGGAGTCAGACACAATGTAAACGGGGGGGGTAGTGTGTATAGCAGCCCGGAGAGGGTGTCAAGAAGGGTTGCGGATCGATGATATTCGACCTCAGACGCCCGCCTAACCGGCTAAATGCGTTCGCCCCTCTAGGCCCCGCAGCCGCCCCCGCGTTCCACCCTCTTGGAAACTAAACTAAACAGACGATGTAAATAATCGCATAAATAATACCCGCCCTCTACGTCACTCTATAATCCCCGTGTTTGTCGGTATTTCTTGTGTGTAAAAATATTTTATTGTATCAATAGCGTAGAAAAAAATTGTCGCCACTGACATAAACGTAATTTAAGGCGCTCTTTTTTTAAATTTAGATACCAACTTTTATGGTGTATAAAAGTTGCAGCCAGCGTGGAATTTCGTCAACTTCGTCCATAAATTGCGAGAACTACTTTAAGCGCACCCTGTCTATGAGTTGTACACTTTACAAAACAATTAATTGTGTAAACCCACATTTTAATGGGCATTATATTCAACTTCTGGATATATAACCATAAATAGAAATGGATTATCAGATTAAGCTGAATAGTTAGTCGTAACAATAATGGTTGCTGCTCTCAATCATATCATCTATATAGTAAATATATAGATGTTATATGGGTGGCACCAGCGCCTGTTCACCCGACCTTTTCAGATCTATTGTGGATCCCTGTTTATCTCAAATGACCAGCTCTAACTTTGTCTCTTTGATTAGTCCTATTAGCCCTGCCAGAGGGGCTTGGGTATAGGTCTCCGCGCTTGTATTTGTAATGCATAACTTTTGATATCTAATCCTTGCTAGACCCTCGCAGTGGCATAGGATGTGGAACGAGTCCTCTTTTTCCTCTAGGCAGAATCTATTTGGTGCTTCTTCCACCAGGCCTATTTTGCTCATATGCAGTGTCCTGGCATCAGACCTACTATTGTTTTGACCATTTTTCTGTCCTGGTGAGTTCGTCCACCATTTTTTATGGATCGTTTGACTGCGGTTTTGGAGATTCCGCAGGAGGGTTCCGTTCGTCTGCTTTATCATTCCCCGGATGTCGTCCGTGTCCTGGTACCCATGTCCACACTAGCTTAGAATCAGCCTGTGTGGACCTTAGTGCTCTTAGCAGGGCCTGGCTGTCGGAGAATACAGCAATTGACCTATTTTTGATGTCTTGTCTTGCTATTTCTCTTGTGCAGTGGTGAAGAGCTATCGCCTCTGCTTGGATCACCGTGGTGTCCTTGGTGAGATTGACAGGAATCTTTGTCTCGGGTTTTGTATTGTATATACCTGCTCCTACTCCTTTGTCGGTCTTTGAGCTGTTCAGTATGATTCTGCTTTGATGGGTTGGCCTTCGGCCTAGTCTTCTCTTTGCTTGATCAATACCTTGTATTTCTTTTCGAATTTGTATTTTATCACCATGGCATTACTTGGCATCGCTGTGATCGCGTTAGCCTTCAGCTCGTCTTCTAGCCGTTGGTGTTTTTCCGTGTGATCGGATTATGGGCGCCTGTCCTTGTATCAGTCTATATAATTGAATACTGAATAGTCTTCGAACCTATATCCTCATCTTTTCGAGGTTCTAGTTCCACCAGACTGTTCCGCAGCCCCTCTGCTTGGCTGTTTTTTCCGGGCAGTTTTCCAGATATGCCGTCCTAATGGCGTCATTGATTTGTTCCACTGCCACCTCCAGCCCATCCATCTCTTATATCCTACCCAGTTCGTCTCTCTTGGGTTTCCGTATTTGCTCGTCGTGAGAGATGTGACTAGATCGAAGTGGATTTGCCTGTGGTCGGAGCCCGATGGTTCTTCTGACACATGCAAATTCGCTATACTATCACTCACTTTCCCGGTACAGATCGTTAGGTCTAGTACTTCTTTGCGGTTTTTCGTGATGAACGTGGGATTATTGCCAATATTGGTCACTATAAGTCCCTCTGTTGAGATAAAGTTAAGTAAAGACTCGTCTCGTTTGTTGATGTCCGAACTACCCTAGAGCGTGTGATGCGCATTGGCGTCGCACCCTATTATGAGTTGGTATGCCTTCTCCACGCAGTATGCAACTATGTCGCTTAGTATACGCGGAGGGCATACTTTCTCATCTCCTGGGAGGTATGCAGAGCCTGGGTCATCTGCTCTGCATACCTCCTCTCTCCTTCCTCCGTCCTGGCCGATATGATGCCTGTAACAGAATCTTCAGTGCATAATTGCGGTATTAGTGTACACATGACTCTACACTATGAATTATGCATGCCCTTGTCCTTTCGGCATTTGGGCTGTATATTATCTGAGAGTGTTGTGGCGCTAGGCCTGCTACTTTCCCTCGGAGTAACCAAGGTTCTTGCATGAGGGCTATGTCTATGCCTTCTTTGTTGAACCTCCTACACAGCGTTGCCGATGCGGCTTTTGCGTGTTGAAGGTTCACCTGCAAGATTTTTATTCTTCTTCCGCTATTGAAGAGAATGGACATCTTCAGGCTCTTCCTCCATGATCTTGCCCTCCTCCATCTTAATCGCCTCCCCCTTGGCCGATGGCCTTAAGAAGGGACTGATTCCATTGGCGGAGGGTTGGCCTTCTTTGGGAGAGTCTTGTCCTAGCTCTACGTTCTCCCCAGCCTCGCTGGTGCCTTGGGTCTCCACTGGTTTCTAAATTCTGCCTTTATTTAGTCCCCTCCGTTGTCTTGCTTGTTGTTGTTACGCAGCCGAAGCCTCCCGTATCCGAGAATGGGTAATGGTCCAATTTGGATATTTCCTCTTTGGACTCTTTTGTCAATTGAGTATGTCCATATCACACCCTTAGCCTCCGGGTTATTCCCCCATACTGTCCACAGGTGTGTGTTAAGACCTGGGTTCCCGATTCTGAACCGTCGGCCTCCAGTCTATCCTTCCCCTCATCCGGGACGTATGCCGTGCGCACCCATGGCTTGGGAATCTCGTCCCCCTTCAACACCCTGAGAGATGCTCTCTCCCATGGTGTCAGGATTGGGAGTGTCTCCCTTAGCCATTGTGTGTTGGCTTACTCGGCGGAGGTTCTCGTTAGATACCCCGGTCTCTGTGTATACGAAGCGAACTTGTGGCCCTTGCCCGGTATGTGCTCGTCATGATGGCTTCTTGGACCGCCTTCAGCTTGTCCTTGTCGAGCTAGGCTTCTGGAAACCCCTGACACGCTGTGGTAGCCTTGACCGACGTTGACGTGGTCTTTTTGGTCTTCCTAGTCGTGCTGCTGTCCGATCTGGTCCTCTTTGTGGGTCCTTTTTCGGATTTTTGAGCACCCCCGGACATTGTTTGCCCATGGGGTGTCTTCTATATAGTAGAGATCAGTTATGAAAACAAATCCCTGGATATCCAACTTCTACACATTGCTCAAATACGAGGAATTGTAGGAAAGTAGTTGCATCGTGCGGAGCGTTGTCGAACAGAGTAGCCGCCGGATGTGTGCTAACATGTTAATACAACTGAACTCGGTTACGTCTCGCTGGTATTTTGACAGTGCTGTTATTTAAGTGTTTATAATGTCCAAGAAAATTTAGAATGTTGCAAATGTTTCATTAATTCAATTGAAAAACCTTCGGAAATTGATTATTGTCTATATTTTTATTAAAGTAATGTTCATATATTTATTAAAATAACCGATTTTTTTCTGTCAGTTTCAAAAATGAATATTTGAAAATTGAATTTTGTTTTGATGATTTTCTTCTCACAAAATTCCTTTATTTTCATTTTATTTTCACATATTTTTTGTTGTGAACTATAAATTTCTGCTCATAATGTTTGTTGATTTATATATGGTCTCATGAAGTCACATCTTTCTTCACAAGTCTTCAAACAAATCCTCTTATTAAACAATGCAATGTTTAAGTTGTTGTCAACTACAAAGATTTGCTCATATTTTTTTATTAATGAATATGTTGTTCTCAAGACATATAAACATTTTATTGAATTTTCTCAATGTTCGAGTCGTTGCCAACTTTTAGTTACCTACTCATGTTTTTTGTTGATGGAGATTTGATCTAATCTTATCGTATCACTCTCCTGAAGACTTATAAAAGACCTTTAAATCTGAAGGAAACAGGATGACATGGCATTGTCTCCAAGAAAGAGAAAGAGACTAGACATTGCGTAGAAACTTTTGATCTTTCGATCTCGACAGTACAACTTTATATATACTTAATAAACATATAAAAAGAATTATTGTTTTTGTTTTTTAAAATCTGGCAAATAATTGTTTTCCTATTTTGCAATAAGTCAAAATAACAAATTTGAGCATAGATATCTGATATTTTAACAATCGTTAAATTTGTAATGATTATTAATAAACAACGCGGATCTAATTTACCTGTAGTTCAATTTTCTCTTCACCTTATACAATAAATTGTACGTATCTTCCATCTCTCGTGAGCCTTCATTATATCGCCCCTATCCTTCTCACTTACACACACGATCTTTTCCTGATCACACTCTCCCACTTTATCTCTATTAATCATTTTCTTGCTTATCCTTATTGTCTTATCCTGGCTCGTTTCTTTTGCTTTGCAAAACATTTTATACAACCTCTGACAAGAAAGTGCGGTGAATAGTCCTGTAACATTAACGGAGATGTAAATAATAATTAGTCTTTCGAAATAGTCACCTCCCATAACTATACACCGGTGAGATCTGCTATACATACATGTCCTGGGAACTTTTCAAGAAGACTTCTTTAGGGATGGAGTTCAAAAGCCTCGTTATCTTTCGTTGGATGTCAGGAATATCATCAAATCTCTTTCCTTTCAAAATGAGTTTGAGTTTTGGAAATAGGAAGATGTCTGGAGGATTGAGATATGGCGAAGGTAGTGGATGTTCAATTAGCACCACCCCCTTTTATGCGAGGAACTGTTTGTCCTGAACCATGAACCTTGTTGTACGTACTGGGGTCGTACTCTACGTATGTATTTCCATGTACCTCGCAGCATTTACCTCTTTCCTCTCTTCCTCCCTCACTCTATTTCATTCTGTCTGGTCTATCCTTTTAACCCTCTGCACCCCGTACGAGGGACATCACTCGTTTTACCGTTGCACTCGTCAGCAGCACTAAATACTTCATACTTTATCTTTTGTAGGTATATATCTGTCATCAAGTGTATAAATTATCGGCGGGGGGGGTTATTCTGGTTTATATAAGCAAAATATTATGATCGTTCGAGTTTATGTTAAATAAATAAATTCAATAAAATGAATGCGTTATTGATCATCCGGATATCTTTAAATTATATTAATTTTTTCAAATATTTATAGACGTTCACTTTGGCGGTTACAAATTTAGTTAAGTGTCATAACGAACACTACCCGAGACAGTTTTGTGTTAGTTATATAGTACTATTACTTTGAATTTTTTATGTTCGCAATGCCTAAGCGACATTAACAAGGCAAAAATGAAAATGAATTTGAGAGCAGTGACGACGAATTTTATATGGACTATTATGATCAAGAATTAGAGTGCAATGAAATAAGTCACGAAGGCTGCAGCGTAGAAGCTGCAGAAATGATACTAGTGATGGTGACATTCTAGTTACCAAAAGAAATCGGTTATTACCTTTGCCCAGTACAAGCAGCAGCGACGACGACACAATTCACGATGCAAGTGAAGAAAATTATGGGTCATGGGTGAATGTTACAACTCAGGATAATGTGCCTCACAGGATATATTTTACTTCTGGCGATGAAGCTGAAGGACAACAGACTCCTGATAACTCTGAATCTCGATCTAAATTTGTACGATGGGAGGGCAGAGAGGTCCGCAGCACGTAAACCCCAGTGGGCCCTTTGTACGGCCTTCCATCTGACTTCACATTTCTTGCTATGATCGAGCCAACCCAAGGCACTAACAAACGCCAAGATCACAGAAAGAGGGACTCTTAGAATGTCTCATGACTGTAGACATCCCTTTCCCATTATGGATTCACGTAAGATGGATAAAACCGGGCAGTCCAGAGGCACATGCTCGGCGGATTTCTCTTCCTCCTCGCACCCTCGACAGGTTAAACTAGAGTATAGTCTGAATCTATTCAGGTGCGATCTTAAATTGCAGTGTCCTGTTAGAAGCCCTACAACCTTCCGTAGGTTTTCTCTGGACAGTTGCATACAGATTTTGTGGTGTTCACCTCCTCCGTTGCTTACAAACCATATTTTTGTGGTTCGTAGTCTTATAACAGCCGCTGCTGCTTGTTCGCTGATATATGTCCAAGGATGGCGGCTACAGCAGGGTTTCCATAGCCGCTTTTGGTTTTGCTGCGTTAGACTTGATCTAGAAGCTGTATAGCTGTTTTCATAGTCGTTCTTGTCCCCATGTTTTTCCCACAGCTCGTTTGCATTGCCAGACCCTCTTTCTTGGATCTCTCCGTCTGATGGACATTCCAGTCCAGTTTGTTATCTAGAAGAATGCCCAAATATTTGACATCTTCTTTCGGGGTGAGGAACTCACCCGAATGATTGGTAGCTTGAAATCCTTGAGGAGAAATCCTTCTTGTGAACAGTACCAATTTCGTTTTTGCTGGATTTACAAGTAGTCCTTGGTCTATGCACCATTTGTTACTATGTCAAGAGCATCCGATATACTTTCCGAGTTGCCGAAAAGTAAGATCGTGATATCGTCGGCGTAACCTACTGTGTAGAAGCCCTGCCTATTCAGTGATTTCAGTTGTCCGTCAACGACTAGGTTCCATAGTAAAATGGAGAGCACTCCCCCTGTGGACAACTTTTTGCGACCCTATATACAAGCTTTGTGTCATTATAATATTGGCTTTTCTCCATTGCACCATATTGGAGAAAAGTTAATGGGTTTTGTACAGTTAACAGGGAGCCAGTAGCCATGTCAACTGTACAAAACCTATTGACTTTTTTGAACTTTTTTTGCGGATGAATTGATGGAAAAAATTGTAGAGATGAATAATTATGCTCGCAATAAAATTAAACAAAAGCTTATCAAAGCGATCCACGTGGAATACATGGGTGGATCTTATAGTGGCAGAATTTGAGGCCTTTTTAGGAATTATTCTAAATATGGACACAACAACGGTTAGCCATCTGCAGGAATATTTCTGCTTAATCAAGACTATTTGTATGCAATTTATGTTGTTATTGACTGATATAATAATTGGTCAGGTAGGAAAATTTATGAATCCTAGGTTTAATCCAAAGAAAATTTAACCCCCTTTTTTTAAATTACTCTCTTCTTTTTCATCCTACCTTATTTGTCTTTTTATCTTTTTATCTGCTCAGTATAGACTATTTGAATGGCAAATCATATCGTAATTGATAAATACAATTAACTGTACGAAACAAGAAAATTTATTAATGCTGCATTTAGTCGAAAAATAAATTTAATTAGATTTAAAACCCTTTTTTTTCAAATAAAGTACGATGTTTTCTGCACAAATACGGTTAAAACTTCTCGGTAAATATAATTGCACGGCTTATCACTACCGTATTACGATAGAGTTTAAAGTTCTATTCGAAGTAATTAGATGAAGAAAAGTTTACGCGAAGCGAAACACTAACACAATTCTACCTCTTCCACTTCCACTCTGTACATCCCCCTTCCCCCCCCCCCCACACCTGCGTTTTATTTTTAATGAACAATTTTCACGAGTGGAATTACGCGAAATGGGCAACGGTTTCATGTCGGTGCAGAGTAAAACTTCCCGCGCCTTGCCTTAACTTTAAACTGAGTATAATTTAAGTTCGCAACTTTACTAGTTACGTATTGATTCCCGTAATTAAATGCGACGCAAACACCCGAGTTTTAAAACTTTTAAAATTTACCATTTATGGCGATGAAAGCATTACTAATTGAGTTTGAAGTTGGCGAAACTTTATTCGATCGTAATTATTTATTGCGTCTCATGCATATAATAGGGCGACTTTGAAGTTCTCCACTCACTCCCCCTCCACCGGTGTTGACTGTCACGTTTACTCCTGGCAATGGTAGTTTAATAGTTTAACGAAGTTCATCGCTTTATACTGTTATCAACAGATTTGAAAACGTAATGACGTATTGTTTATAATTAAAATTTGATTTTATTAAAGTATTTTTTTACATTTTTAGTAATTCAATCGAACTTGCATTATTATCAGGGTGATTTAGAAAACAAACATTAAAGTGTTGATTGAAGTTTTCTACTACCAAGAAATAAAACTGTCGGTAGTTTTAAAATGTAAATATCCTAGATATAATTTCTTTTCCACTACAATCTATATCTTCACTCTTTTCTTTCACAATTTGCTATGTTTTTTTGAAATTCTGACCTAAAAACTTATCAATAGCAGAAGATTTTTCTTACCTCTGATCCTAGATTTCATTCTTTATCATATCAAAAATGTTTCCTTATCTTCCTTATCGTCTTTATATCTCGTACTAAACAGCAACTCTCTCATCAAATATTTGCTTGCTATATGACTTTGATGTAGAGAATCTTTTTCATTTTCCACTAAAAATGTTGTTTTTAGTATCCCTTGAAATCATTTCTGTCACTCTGCAAAATAGATCTTCTTCAACTTTCTTTAATACTACTTTATTGAACTTTTACTTATGATCAAAATAGTGTCTAAAATATAGATAAGCCAATTTACTAAACATCGGCGTTTCTCCAAATCTTGTAAGTAGATTATCAAACTTGCTTTATGTAATTACAAGCAAATTTCTAGGTTATCAAAATAGTCAATTAATTCATTATGATTTTCTACGCAAACTTCCATACATCCAATTACACTCTGGGAAATAACATCATTACCACTTACACACTACACTAAGTACATACAGAATGTACACGGAGCACGTTAATGGTAATGAGCTTCCGTAACTTTAATACACATCCATTCCATTGAAACTCCAGATTCATCCCCTAGCCGCACCCCCTCGCCCCTGCTTTATACACAGCCAGCCCTTCTATCGACTTTTTAGGGCACCTATTATTGTGCCGTCTGAATTGTTTCGCTAGTTTTCCTTATTAGCGCGGGGCTTAAACGCCGCGCCGGAAATTTGCGTCTCCTAAGCCGGATTATGCTATTTTCAATTGCGCCTTGCAAATAAGCACAGCCGGCATTAAGGTGCTTAACTACTGCTTACACGTGTAAACGACGACAGGTAAAAAATTGTTCTAATTAAATTCGAAATACGCGCAAACATTTGCAGCACAGGGAAACGAATTGACGTCAATGTTTTCTTGTGTAGAATTCAAAGATTTAATACATACAAAGAATATTTCCATCAAAATGTTTGACTTTTTAGAATATATAAAATGAGGAAACTGCAAACTTATCAAATGATGAGGAGCTGGGTCTTCTAAATTAAGGAAACAATTATCTCCCGTGTCAATGATAAAAGTATGTCAATCTGGAAATATTTGAATTACTCATATTGTGCAAGTCATTACGTTTTTAAAATAGTAAACATGACCTCTTCACAGTATTTCTAAGTAAACTTCAAATCTACTCAAATAAATGATGTTTAATTGTGGAAAAATAAAAAAAAAACTACCTTTCTATTAGTTGATCAAATTGCAGACATTCGAAAAGCTTAATTTGAATTTATGGGCGATTGGAGATGTGCGTGCTGACGGACCTGTTCCATTCATTTTAGTCGGGGAATCCCCTTGAAGGCAGAAAGCAATTCTATTTAGTTCGATGCATAAACTATTACAAGTCAATCAGGAAACAAAATATCTTGCATTCTATAACTCGGACTTATGATTTAACATGGACCAATAATTTAAACAAGTTTTTTTTCTTAAGAATTTGATTCCAGTAAAATAATTTTTTCGGTGAAAAGATTCACTCTCGTCAGAACAATTTGTTGCAGTTGTGTGCAAACATGCGAACTCTTATCAGGGCATTGTTATTCGTATTAAACTAAGCATACACAAGCAGAAACGTATAAAATTTTATCGACCGTAACGCTCTCAATTTCAAGCCGAACTTCAAGCCAAGTGCAGTTTCGCTTATTCATGGCTGGAATTTCGGTTTAATAATTCGGAATGTTTGATGCCGCGTGAATCATCCGTTTCTAGCAGAGCCGCTATCGATCAGTGCGATTGTGTAACGAGTATACCGCTTTTAACGATTTGGCACCGAAATTATTGTAGATAGTTTATTTAGTGTAAGATTTTTCCTGGTGTTGACCCACATAGAGTTTTTCTCTGCTGGACTCTTATCGTATATTTTCAATTAATCAAAGCCTTAAAAATGTAAGATCAACTTACGCTTTGCTAGAAACTATCAATGCGTTTTGTGATGGTT
Source organism: Ontholestes murinus (assembly GCA_963969525.1). Taxonomy (NCBI): domain Eukaryota; kingdom Metazoa; phylum Arthropoda; class Insecta; order Coleoptera; family Staphylinidae; genus Ontholestes; species Ontholestes murinus. The sequence continues at coordinate 14,520,354 of OZ018393.1, forward strand.
GTGTTGTCTAGCCGATGCATGATTTCGATGTAATACAATACGTGGCCTTTTTTCGAAAAAAAATATGGGAGCCTTTCGGATTGGTCAAAAGTTTGAAACAACTGGTCGATCGGTTGATTATATTGTATTAGCATCGTAGTAAATCTAAGGATATATCCTAGCCTCATAGAATATGTCATAAGAATCGAATAAAAAACCCACCAACATAAAAGCTATAACGTGAATTCTAAAACTACCAAAAATAAAATTTGTAGATAAAGAGGAGGTTTTCTTAAATCTGTCAAAAACTCATTTCCGAAGATATTCTATGGTAATATTTTAACTAGAATAGCTGTGCATAGGGCAACAAGTAATAACAAGGTAAAATCTATCGTCTTTATTGTGAACATAGTTGTCACCATTCTTTTGTGTGGGTGACCTAATTCATAATGTCTTTAGGTTTATGAACTAGGTCACCTACACAAAATAATGGTGACAACTATATTCACAAAAAAAAACGCCAAAACATTTTGCCTTATATTCAAATATAACAATTACTGAAATTGATTTACATACCAACAACATTAGATCCAAGTAGTTAATAGATATAGATTTCTTACAGCTTTATATGTTATCCTTTATAATTTTGACTATTTGACCGATTCTATGCAAAAATTGGTTGGCTTTGTGTAAGCGCTAAGTTTCTAAATACTGTATATTAATAATCAACTTGAATGAATTACGCCCCGAGGTAAAAGTAATGCAATTTATCAACAAAGAAAATTACAGGAATAAAAATAGAATGCGAGATCAATTGCGAACGAACTCTCTGGGAGGAATGTATAGCGCTTTCTCTCCTTTAATCAAGCGCGCCACGTAATTAAAGGGGAGAAACAAATGACGGCCGCTTCGCCTCCTTTTTGACAGTGATACCATAATCCAAGGTCCCGCTAATTCGGCGCGGTCCCTTTTAATAGAATTAATTCATCCCCGTGCATAGATCCGCTAATTGCGGCAATAAATTGTTTCTAATTACCCGAAACCGCTTTATTAACGCGAACTACCATATTTTCTGGCGTTACGTAAAGTAATCCCTAATTATATGTACGCAGCGAGGAGCCGCTGGGCTATTATGTAAAATGGATTGATTGTTTAAAGAACGGATGGTGAGGAGTGGGTGGGCGTTTAATGGGCATGAATGTTTTAACAGTGAATATTGTTTGTGGCGTGCGTGAATATTTATCAAGTGGCTGGCTGTATTTTTATGTTTAGGTTGTTTGTCGTTTCAATGTTGGGTTTACAACCATAATCAACTGACTAGAGAGTTAAAATGTAATATAATCATGAAAATAACACTACAGTTTACTCGTTACTTCACTGTAGTGTTATTTTCATTTTCAAAACACTTCACGTAAACTAAAACCATCAATATTTTTCCCTAAAAATTAAACTGGTACATAATTTGAAAAGTAAATCTAAACAAATAGATTAAAATGAAAAATAGGCGTGAAGTTGAGTAATATGCGATTAATCAATAGAAAATAGTTAAAACGAATACATTGAAATGATAGTGATAACAATGACAAGGTCAAATGCTTGATCATTTCTGTCGGATATCTAAATACCATTGCCAACAAAAAAGGGTTCGCCAAAAACTTCGCATTTCTATATAATCAAATTTTAAACTAAAGTAATCACAAGCAGACTAGCGAGCAACTCCATCAAATTAATATATTATCTTCAAAGGAGGTCAACCCCTATTTTTTTATTGCAGATTCGGAAAGAGCGTAAAAAATATGCATTTTTTATCTGGCGACCTTTTTCGAACTTCATACAGATGGCACCAGAATCGTAAAAACACATTCAGATGAAATAAAACCGTTCTTATTTAAGAAAAAATCCACACACACACACGCATCGTTTTGAGGAAGATATCGGATTCTCACAAAATACCTTCCCCCTAGATTCTCGGAGGGCCGGGAAACGGTGCCAACTAGAGAATAAGTTGACAAATTCGTAACATTGTAGAAATATTTGTTGGCGTGCCGTCAGCATTAGCGTTACCCAGTGTGCATGAACTTTGCACATCAGTTGGTCCTGAAAAGGACCGATTCATTATCGCCTACTGCTTGAAGTGATGTCCTTTCTTGTTGCGGCATATTGTCACTCTATTCTCGAAGCTATCCGTCGTTTTTCGCAAAATGTTAGGATTGATTTGTCCCCAGGCACGACGAATCCTCTCTTTAATGTCGTCGCGTGTGGTTGGCGGTTTGCGATAAACTACATCCTTAAGGTATCCCCACAAGAAAAAATCCAAGGACGTCAAGTCCGGAGACCGAGTCTGCCAATTCACTAGCCCTTCACAAACAACTCAGCGTTCGGGGAAAACCTCGTTGAGATGAGCACGAACTTGATTCGCACAATGTGCCGGTGCTCCATCCTGTTGCAACCACATCGTCATCCTCAACTGCAAATCGACGCCTTCTAATAACTGTGGTAGGTCTGCACGTAAGAACTCAAGATACCGCGCACCTGTCAATAACTCTTCGAAAAAATATGGCCTAATCAAGTATCCATCCTAAATCCCACAAACAATTAGAGTCCAACGATGTTGCGTTTTCAAATCTCGCATTCAATATGGATTTTCAGCGCTCCAGTGATGACCATCTATGGTCTTTTTCTGTTCAGCCCAATTGCAAAACACACGCGTGATTCTAGAGTCATTTTCTGAAAAGGCTTGCACTGGTGTAATATGGTATGGGTGATATTTTGTAGCTTTGAGGATGCGTTGAGCTGTCGATTTCAAAATCCCGAGTTCCTCTTCGATACCTCGCAGACTATGTGTGGATCGTTGTGCACCAATCCTAAAGCAGCCAGCGTTCTAGGATCCATCCTTTCAACTTTTTCGCGTTGCCGTGTGAGGTGTCATTGTCGTGCTCTTGTCTCGATATTTCTAATTGTCTCCGATGTTGGGCGAGCTTCTCCAAGATTCAACATTATGTCCACTATCTCGTTAGCCGAATAAGATTGTCCGACCATTGTTAATAACGTTCACGATTCAGGCACAAAACCAATCTTTTGTAATAATAGTCGGTCTGACACTGACGTTAAAATGCAACTGTAAACACGAAATCTTAGGTATTTATCGAAATAACAAACGTGTAATTATTGACACAATATTAACTGGTAATATTTTTCTCGCAAACTCGTATTTTCGTGATTACAGCGCCACCTATTGGGCGTACAAAAATAATCACGGATTATAATTAACAAATTGTTTACGCTCTTTCGAAATCAATGTAAATAAGGGTTCGCATTTAATATTCTTAATTAGTTGACCCACTTTCCCGGCTCCCCCAGGGATTTGGATGTATTTTGTCAGAATCCGATGATTCGCTCAAAATTATGTGTGTGTGTGTGTATGTTTTTTGCCTTAAATAAGAACGGTTTTTTTTTCCATCTAAATCTGTTAAAACATTTTTTCAATAAAAACTAATTTTTACTATTCATATTTTTTATGCACTTTCCGAACCTACAAAAAAATGGGGTTATTATTTAAGATTTTTAAGTTGACCCCTTTTCCCGACCCCCTTGGGACCTGGGGGACTATTTTGTCAGAATCCGATGTCTCTCTCAAAACTATGAAAGTTTCCATTCGGCACATTTTTCGTTACGATGCTTTATTTTCAAGTTATTCAAGACCGTAATGTAAAGTGGGACACCCCGTATATACATCTTTATTGACAAATATGTACAATATTTAAATAATGAATGAATGAGGTGTTATTATGTTAATCTGTCAAAAGACAATCGAGTTGAGGTCTTTCTGCCTTGTTTTGTCCAGTCATATGGCGTCAGTCTTTAATTGCATGAAATGAAATCAAAAATGGTAAAATGGGTGGGTTTTTAAGTTTAGGGATTATATTTGGGTTTCTCAGAAGACAGTAAGGGATAATATGGGGAAGTTGAAAGGATTTTTGGAGAATTTTTCTGATAGGAATCGAAGGCGTTCTTGATAACTGGGGTTGTATCATAGAGGAGTTGTTTGGAAGGATTATACAAGGTGGCGCAAAAGTAATGTCATAGTTTGAATTGGCTGCCATTTTGTTATAAATGAAAATAAAAGAGGTCAGTTTTCATCAAAAGTTTATTTAAAAGTGTAATATTGGTTACATTACTTGGAAAAAATTATATCGCTCAAATGGCCACCTCCCGAGTTGATGCATAATTGCGCTCGTTTTACGGCATTTTGAATTGTTGCTCGCAAAACATCTGGCTCCAAATTGGCGATTTCTTCTTTAATGTTAGTTATCAAATCTTGCAAGGTTCGTAGTTTGTTGTGGTAAACGCGAGATTTTAAAAAGCCCCAAAGGAAGAAGTCTGGTGCTGTTAGATCTGGCGATCTGGACGGCCAGTTCAAATCTCCAAAGCGGGATATCACTCGATCTGGAAATTGGTTTTTTAAAATCTCCATAGTTATCCGAGCTGTGTAAGCGGTTGCTCCGTCCTGTTGAAACCAACAATGATCGAGACCGAATGCAGCAACTTGCGGCAAAAAAACTCGTTTAGCATCTGTCTACAACGTTCGATATTTACGGTGACGGCGGCGCCATCGGCGTCTTCAAAAAAATAAGGACCAATCACTCATTCACTGCACATGCCGCACCAAAAAGTCACTTTGAGGGGATGCAATGGATCTTCTTGCATTACATGTGGATTCTCTGTGCCCCAGAAACGCAAATTTTGTTTGTTAACATACCCACTTAAGTGGAAATGGGCTTCATCGCTCATTATGATTTTTGATGCCAAGTCATCCTCTTTTTGCACCAAGTTCAACAGAGATTGGCAGTAACTTAATCTTGTCTGACGGTCAGCAGGCAGCAATTCGTTAACAGTTTGCACTTTGTAGGGGAACATTTTCAAATCTTTCACCAAAATCCGTTGCAACGAACGTCTGCTGATACCTAATTGTGTGCATCGTCGTTTCGTTGATGCTTGTGGATTCTCTCTGACATCGTTGACAACACCAGCAATGTTCTGCTTAATTGTTCCAGCGCATGGAACACTACGACAGGGAAAACGACGACGAAATTCACGTTGCGTTAAAACAACAGACTTAAAATTTGTCAAATAAGCAGTAACAATAAATCCATGATCTTGAGGTGTGTATAGCCCCATGGCATGTTGACAACAAATTCACTATATATCTACATAATAAATGTCAAAGCACACTGACATTTGCCGCCATCTGCAAAAATGACAGCCAATTCAAACTATGACATTACTTTTGCGCCACCTTGTATAAAGGATTTAGAGGATGCCTAAATTTTGTTAGGGTACGGAGGGATGCTCGCTCGCTAACTTCAATATTACCTCAGGTTGGATTGCTGGGGTTGGGGTAGAGGACACAACCATAGTCTAGTAATGGGTGACAAATCATCTTGTATTTTGACTGCTGTATTACTAGTAATGCCATAATTTCTATATGTTAAACATCTAAAATATTTTACCCTGGTTATTTTGCTTTTACTTATAGCTGAGTGTTTTTTGAAATTGATTTTGGGGTCTATGGTTATGCCTAGGTGTTTAGCGGAAATTGAGGGGAGTAGTACTTTGGGAAATTGAGACATTGTAAGGGGATTTATTGGTGCGATGGTATGGAATTAGGAGCTGTGTTTTGTGGGGATTAATTGTGCTGAAGGGAGTCAATACGCTCTTGAAGGAATTGGAGGGCTTTTGGTAACGTAGGAGCATGAGAAATTAGGGCGGTATCATCTGCAATTTGCAGGAGATATTTGGAAGGATTGAAGTAGAGAGAATCAGGATTATAGATGTCGAAGCTACAAATGTTGTATAATAGAGGTGAAAGTGGAAAGACTTGTTTGGGAGTAAAAGAAGAAAAATAGTTGTAAACTTTTACTTTTAGGGATCTATTATAGAGGAATTATTTAATGATAAAAATGATATTTAGAGGGATATTTAGGAGGTGACATTTATACAATAGGCCTTGGTGCCAAACAGAATCAAATTCTTTCTGGACATCCAGAAGAATACTGCAGAAGCTCTACCTTCAAGGTGGGCATTCTGAATATTGGAGGCCAGGATGGTTAAAGGAAGAGAAGTTGATCGATGGGGAAGGAATTCAAAAATTGATATTTAGGGATGTGGTTAGAAAAATTAGAGAAAGGATTTTGGTTTGAAGGAGGGATTCATACAATTTTCTAATAACAGGTAGGAGTGTGATAGGACGATAGCTAGGTAGTAAATTGTGGGGATGGAATTCTTGATTAATTATTAGCTTTTAAAATCTTCTTTATATATCATTACAATATTTTACATTGTAGGTTTACAAATTGTAGATTTTGATGTTTACACAATTTAGGTCTTTTTATACATTAAACCTAAATTAAAAACTTCCAAAATATCGGAACACTCAAGGATTTTTAAATTGAATTTTTTAACAATTTCACTTTCAGGCTTCTAAAATTTTATAACATCGTTTGCCTTATTTTGACAGATTATTTTAATAGTATTCCAATGATGTTCCTTCCAAATTTCTAAATTTCTTTAGCAATTTTTAAAATATTACAGCAATTTTTCTTCCAGATTTCCACAATTGTTTTACAATTTCTTCGACAGTTTTTTCAGTAAATTACATCACATTTTTAAAATCCCCCAGCAATTTCTCTTCCAAATTACAAGAACTTTTTTCGGGGATTCTTATATTTCCAAAAATTTCTCTTTCAGATTCCTAGAATTCTATAACTCCATTTTCTGACTTCTTCAAAATTTTAGCGCTTTCTAGTAGTTCCCCTTCCAAATTTTTAGAACTTTTAGCAATTTCTCTTTCACTTCAGGCGAGATTGTTGGAAGGATTTTAGACTATTACAGCTCAATCCCAAGGTTCTTGAAAAAGTTACAAAACGTTATGTTTGAGATGCTCAAATAAAGTAAGCCAGTGATTAAAAACCTAAATGTACAAATCTGTATGTAAGCACCTGTTGCTAAATTTTCTTGGAATGGTTTAGAATCTTTGAATGGAATTTTTATGGAAAGCGTTCATAACTTTAACGAAAATAATACTAAACACGAAAAATACGAATACGTACACGCCGGTGGTGGCGCATTCGGTTGCGGCCCCGAACTAACATGCAGCAACGTTGGTTCGGGCCAGCAGTTGGATGGGTGACAGGTACCAATCACCATTGGGATGGTGCTTTAGGGTAACGGGGTGATCCTTTAGAGTAACAAGCTCATTTACACACACACAAATTACACGGCGGAAGGAGCACGTGGTCGATAGCCCAACACTACAACTACAACAACTACGAATACGTATTGTAAACCTGAAGTTTACTGGTTGGCGAAATTTATTTGAGAAGGGAAATAAATATCTAATCCAATTGTGAACGCTTTGTATAATAAGACAGCCGATGGGCCGACCGGCGGTTTGTACACCCAATCGAGCTCGAACAACTCAACTGCTGATCACAAATGTACACACAATGTCCGCATCCTGTTTGTTTTAAATCTACAACCGTCACTGTGTTGTTCACTGGCGCCGTTCCTTTCCTCTGGCGAATGCTTAAGTGTAATTACAAAACGGTTATGGTTGAGATGGCCTATTAAAATAAGCCAGTGATCCTGCCCGAAGATATATCCGAAACGAATATACGCATAGTGTTTCCGAATGTTGGCTTTGTTGATTTTTTAATATTGATTATGTGTAAAATAGCAGTTATCACGTTCAGTAATTAGTGTACATTTCGACAGCTGATTGATGCCGGATTAATATTTCAATTTATTAAATAATCTGTACGTTAAATTCCATAATATAAGCTTTAGTTTAATAGAATATTGAAAATTAACCTATTTATTGTTAAATTTACGCAATTTGAGTAAGTTAATACCATTAAATTGTCTATTGTCTAAAGCGTTGTTCTAATATTTACTTGAGTTAATATTTACGGAGGATTAAAACCTTTTTCTTCTCTTTAACCGCGCTGATGAGATCTAAATTAGATCGAAACTGGTTCGTGTCTGTTGATGACAGAGAAACAATAATTCAATGTTTTATAGCAATGTGTGTATTTAAAGTATTTAACATTTTGAAAGTTTTAAAGACTTCTTCAGGTGAAGAAGACGTGAGAATATGAATTTTTAATGGATGTTAAATGTATTACAATAAAACTAAAGTTTGTTCGCAGCTGTCGCTATAATTTTTGTTTTGTTCATAATATAGGAGTACAAAATATTTAGCAATTTTCTTTCATTCACATTTTGTACGTATTAAATATATATACGTTCCGTTGCTTTATATTATGGTGATTATCGAATAAATGACCGTGACATTGCATGAGTACGAACATAAACAACGGTCGCCGCTATTAAATTTTTATAACTAGCTCTCTCTCTTTCACTCATTCCTGTATTTCTTTTTTCTGTCGATCAAATCGACAATTAACATTAAACTGTTAACACCGAAACATTCATCGGGCGTATAATTTCGACCAGTCACGCAATTGTTTCAAATATATACAGGGTGAATCAGTAAATTAATAGTCAACAGGCCTACAAATTTTGACTTTTTGAAAGTTGATTTCGATTTAATTTTGTATATTTTGATCTGCTGAATTCCAATCAAATCATTTTGCCCTAGAAAGTGATAATACTTTAATTACAATTCATTTTGCCCTATCGCGTTTTCTTAACAATGTTGAAATAAAAAAATTGGTCAAAATAAACGCTACTTTTATTGATGCAGAGACAAAAACAAATTACAAATAGTAAACTAAATTGAAAAAAGTCTTAAATCTTTTTATTCCAGAAGATCTTTCCTTCTTCTATGAAAAACTTCGTTTAGTGGATCTTCTTCTGTATTCCAGGGCCGGATTGTCACTTTTTATTGAGCAGCACTAATCAGCCATCATTGAAATATTCCACCGACCTTGATACCTGCGTTCCATTTCTTTCATGTCTTGGTGGAACGTCTCACCTAGCTCCTCATTCACATTATTAAGATTTTCGGGGAAGTAATCAAGATGCGAGTGTAAAAATTGAACTTTTATGCTCTATTACATCCCAATTCCATACATTTTCGTAGCATGTCATTCACAATTTCCTTCTAGTTCGCATCTTTGTTGTCTCCCAAAGAACCTTCAATGACATTAACAAATGAAATCAATGCATCTTCTTCAGTTTCGACCATGGTATTAACAAATTCTTGATATTTCGTTAATTTCCTTATTTGATGACCGACAAATCATTATTTCCTTTAATTTTGCATCTGATATAGCGGGAAATTTTCCACAAATGTATTTGAAACAGCCTCGCATCTTTTTTTTTAAATTTTAACGTATTGTTTCATGTCGCGCTATAAATTCAGGACACGGACACGCGTCCGTCCATCATCTTTCCTCCTGGACGTCCGTCGCATTCGCATTCGGCCGTCGCGTCTGAAATAAACATTTATTTAAATGTTTCCACACTATAACTTATCTTTAACCATTGTTCCGCTCGGTCATAATTTCTCTTTTCTGCATCGATTAGCATTTGTGTCTCTCGGATAGGAAACGCATAAAACGGTTTAAAAATAGGCTTTCGAGCGCGCCGGCCATAAATAATTCATTCGGCCCGAGATAATTAACGATTATTTGAGTTAATTCGACATGGCACGGCATTAATTGATCGAAAGTCGGCTTTGCTCCGATCGAAATGTAGATTTCGTCTGTTGCCGGTGTAATTGGTAGGTAGATGTTTTCGATTGTCGGTTTGTGTGTGTTATTGTCGATATGAAATATGGAACGTTTCAGTAGCCCAAGTAGAATCGAAAGGGTGGTAGGTGTACAATTTTGTTACAAAAAATATAGTTCTAAGAAGAAAATTGTTGATGTGTTATGTATTTCAAAATTTTCATAGGTAATATGTAGATAATTTCTGATAATTCAGTGACGAGTAACAACAAATACTTAAGAGCACAAAGAATGTCCCAAAATTTAGGTCTAAACAAGCAGTACAAAAGGAAAGAGAGAGAGAGAAAGATAGAAAAAAAGAAAAGAAAGAGAGAAAGAATGATGCTCAATTTGTAGATATTTGGAAAAGGGCAGGATTGATCTTGCATCCAAATTGTATCAAAAAGCTGCTATTAAGGGACTTCATGGGAATTTTAACATTATACCAGGAAAAATTAGCAAAATTAGAAACTGAAAGCTTCTATTAATCTAAATCTTCCAAAGATTTATTGTTGTTCAACAACTTTTCATCTCATCAGGTTGAAGTTAGTGTTAAAGTTAAAACCAAATTAAAACCGGAGAAAAATATTATAGACAGTCTAAGAAATCGTTTTTAGGTATTCCTCAATGCTGCAGAAAGCTTTCTTTAATAAATACTATTTCATGATGTTCCCGAAAGTAGGGTAAGAGAGAGATTTTATAGTGTGGAAAGTTGTTAAAAATGTTTGGTCCGTAAAAGTTATTTCCACTTTGACACCTACACAATCTTAATCTCCCTAGGTATATTAGTTTTCATTGTTTCTATAGGGTCCGCCAATAAGGGCGCGTGAACTTTAAAATTGAATAAAACAAGTTGTGTGTGAGGTAGAAACGAAATTTATTTTTCATTCGAAAGGGTATTCGACCCCATTAAGTATGGAAGATAACATCGTTCAAATGACCACCGCGGCTCCGTTTGGTAGCCCGGATCCGGGAGGTCCAATTTTCGATTTTCTGGAGCACATATCGGCCTCAATTTGAGCGATGGCGTTGCGTATGTTGACTTTGAGGTCATCGGTATTTAGAGGCTTGTTGGCGTAGACCAGCGACCAGAGAAAAAAGTCTAAAGGCGTTAAATCGCACGATCTCGGTGGCCAGTTGATATCGCCTCCGCGCGAGATGACCATGTCCGGAAATCGCTCGTGCAGCATGTCCATTGTGGCATGGGCTGTGTGGCACGTGGCGCCGTCCTGCTGGAACCACATGTCGTCCGTGTCCATATCATCCAGTTTAGGCCAAAAGAAGTTGGTTATCATCGACCTGTAGCGCTCCCCATTGACGGTTATGGCCGCCCCAGCTTCGTTCTCGAAAAAGTACGGACCGATGATGCCGCCGGCCCAAAATCCACACCAAACAGTGACTTTCTGGGGATGCATTGCCACTTGGTGGACCTCGTGTGAGTTGTTCTCACTCCAAATGCGGCAATTTTGCTTGTTCACATACCCGTTCATCCAGAAATGAGCCTCGTCGCTGAAGATGATTTTTCGGCCAAAATGGGGGTCTGCTTCCAACTGCTCCAGAGCCCAGTCAGCGAACGCCCGACGCTGTCTGTGGTCGTTTATCTTGAGCTCCTGGGTCAATTGGATTTTGTACGGGTGCAGACCCAAATCCAGATGCAAAATTCTGCGAATTGATGTCTCCGAAAGGCCAAGTTCCTGTGCACGACAAAAAATGGACTGCCTCGGGTTCTCGCGCACACTCTCGCGGACAGCAGCGATATTTTCGTTCGATCGGGCGTTTCGTCGACGTGTCAGTGTTGGCTGGTTGTTTACTGAACCAGTCGACTCGAATTTGCCCACCAATCGACGGATAGTCGACTCTACAGGCCGATCATCGCGACCGTAAAATGGGCGAAGTCCGCGGAACGTTGCTCGAACTGATGACCCATTTTCGTAAAACAATTTAATAATTTGCACGTGCTGCTCGACACTCAAACTTGCCATGGTGATTTGGGGTTATATACTGAACAAATGACAGCAACTTTGACAGCTCTACCTCGAACAACATGGCCGCACCCTTCCGGCAAACTTCGCGCGTCCCTATTGGCGGACCCTTTAGTATTGTATCCGGGCACATGATCAGTTTTTGTGTATAGATCAATATTCTTACGAACATGCAGTAGGCATTCAAGTACAAACAGTATTTTCAGGTTCCTGAAGCGTTCACGACATTCGTCCTTGTATCCTAGACCAGCTATTAACCGAATGGGTCGCCTTTGAAAGGTAAATGTTTGAGATGCCATACAAGAATGCCCCCCATACCAGTATACAATATTGTATTTTGTTATGGAAAAGAGCATGATAGGCAGTTATTAGTGCGAGTTTGAGCAATTGAATGATTGATCCAATGCTTTCTCATGCTCTCTTTAGCATAATTTAGAGTCCAAGTTAACTCCTAGGAATTTTCAGTGTCCATGTTCGTTATTGCCAGGATTTAGTGAATAGGTGAGACGCAGTTTATGGCAGTTAAACCAGTTCAAAACTTGATTGGTTTATTTGCTCCCTTTCCCGTAATGTCTTTTGGTAATCATCGGTTGACTGATGTTATATCGTCAGCAAACATTCAAATATTTTCATTTTCAATATACGTTGGTAGATCATTTACATAAATAAAAAAAGCAGTGGCCCTAAGATCGACCCTTGTGGGACACCACTTATTATAGGAGCAAAATCAGATACTTTCCCTTTAAATGCGACTCGATTAACTCTGTTTTGGAGCTATGAATACATAAACCAGCAACTCCCAGGACTAAAGTTGTAATTGTACAGTTTCCGAAGTAGAACGTCATGAGGAATACGGTCGAATATCTTGCGAAGGTCAAAATAATAATAGGGGTGTTATATATTGTAAGGAGAAGTAATTTAAGCCGTTAGTTCGTGTGCTTATAAATGTCAATGGGCCCACGATTTGCGGTGGCAGTTTGGATAAAATGGATTCAGCAAGCGTGGTAAAAAATAAAATTATTAGTATCTATCGGGTTATCACAGTTTTTTTTTAGGTTTTATCAATGGCCACATTGCTTTTGGTTTATTGGCTGATTTAGTAATATAGTTTACATTGGCTTGTTTTGCACTTTTTAAAGCAAAATTGTATTCGGTTTTTAATTTTGAGTATATTGTCTTCGACCTTGAGCAGGCCTCTTTCATTAAAAAGAGGGTTTCACGCATCTGTTTTAGTTCTTTGTTGTTCCATACCACATTGTTATCGAATGTTTTTGTTTTCTTTGTTGGAAAACGTTTCAAAAAATTATTTTCCAATAGTTCAATAAAATAAGCAAAAGCTAATTCAGGACACTGGCATTTATCAATGTACGAAAACTGAGTGTCTTACCATTCCTACGAGGACGCCCTGTAATGCTTCCGGAATCGACAAGAAATGTACGATATTGATGTGGTTTTTTATTTTTATGTTTCGATCAATACACTTTTTCAAGCGGTGCTCCAGTCTCTTCAAGCCGTCGGAAAAGTAGGATGTTTCGAGGTCTGCAAAATAACCATCTGCAGCGGCGATTACCTGCTCATTTCAGTTTTTGCTGACAGTGATTTTTTCTGGTTTGGGATTAGGAAAAAGTCGCTGGGGACTAGGTCTGGTGAATATGAAGGATGAGAGACTAATTCGTAGCGCAACTCATTCAATTTGGATGTCGGATGAATGAGTCGGTGCATTATCTTAGTGAAAAAAACTGCAAACGAGGCCGTTTCTTCCTAAATAACACTACATGGAATCGGGTCAATAAACCGCTGCAGTGTTGCCCCGTAATCGTCCTTCATTTCTGCAGACAGTCGATGAGGATCATACCTTGGGAATTCCAGAAAATGGTCGCCATGACCTTTCCGGTCTTGCGACTGCTTCGCCCGGAAAAGTTCACTGCTTCAACTGTTTCTTGATCCCCGGTATGTTGTGGTGGTGAAGTCTCATCTACGGTTACAAAACGCATGAAGAAATCCCTTGGATTGCATTGACATTCCTCCGAAACGGTCACTAGTTTTTGTTTTTGCTCCGGTGTGAGCAAATTCGATACGTATCGCGCCGAAAGCCTTTTCATTCTCAAAATGTTGTGTAGGATATGGCCAACGCGTTCTTCTGTGATGCCTGTTGCTTCTGCTATCTCTTTCAGCTTCAATTCGCTATCGCCTAACACGACATCATGCATCTTGTCGACCATTACATCGTTGGTAGCGGTTTTTGGGGCGCCCACTGCGTGGTTCGTCTCTTGTGTTTGTGCGGCCACGTTTGAACTCATTCACCAAGAAGCTGATGGTCGAAAATGATGCCAGACACTCCTCCGAAACGGTCACCCATTTTTATTTTTGCTCCGGTGTGCGCAAACTCGGTAACCAACGCACCGAAAGCTTTTTCATTCACAAAATTTCGTGTAGGAAATGGCCAAAGCGTTCTTGTGTGATGCCTGTTGCCTCTGCTATCTCTTTCAGCTTCAATTCGCGATCGGCTAACCCGAAATCATGAATCTTGGCGAGCATTTCATCGTTGGTAGTAGTTTTTGGGGCGTCCACTGCGTGGTTCGTCTCTTGTGCTTGTGTGGCCACGTTTGAGCTCGCTCACCCAGAAGCTCTGATGGTTGAAAATAATGGACTAGATCCGCCATGAACTTCTAACAAAAAATATTTCGAATTTCGGTGGCCGTTTTCCCAGCCATTCAGAAGTGTTTTATCACTGCACGAAATTCGAACTATTGTCAGAAGACGTCTGAAATTTTGACAGTTGCTATCAAAAGGGTCGCCCTTGCCAATTAACTTACTTCAACCATCGTGCACCATCTCTTCCTGTTTTCGGAAACATTTCAGGCCGCCCTCGTATTATAGGTGTTCTAACTATATTTGTAACACGCAAATTACTTTTGTATCATTCAATGTCTGTCGAAGTATTAGCTAGAGAAGTAGTTGTTTCAAAAGTGATTTGTTTCTTGTGGTCTTAATAAGACTCATTTGTTGTAGATTTTACGAAATATTTTTCGTGTTTTTTCTAATTATTAACTATATTCGTCCAAAGAACCTTGATGCGAATTCCCACATGGTCAAATAAATGATCCAGTAGTCCAATGGAAATTATTTACTTCTGTCTCTAGAATCTTCGTAAAAACATTATCCAAGCTGGTTTTTTTGTCTTGTACCATAGGAAGATAAAAGTAACGTAAACGTACTTCAACATCTTTCCTAGAACATCAAGAAAAGTTATAAAATTACCATTAGGAGATCTGTATACATTAATGATAGTAATTTCTTGCTCATGGAGGTATGTAGCAGCTATTTCGCAGTGTTTTTCCACAGACAGCGCGTTTATGATTTCAATTTCGGCCGGATTGAGTGTTGTCTTTTAACAGTTACAAGACACCTCCGTGGCTATATATTGATCTAGCAAAATTCGATGCACAGTTATAATTCAGTAGTAGTAGTAGTAGTATAGTAGTGTTTAGCTATCGACCACGTGGTTCTCACGCCGTGTTATTTGTGTGTGTGTGTGTGTGTGTGTGTGTGTAAATGAGCTTGTTACTTTAAAGGATCGTCCCCGATATAATTCATTGTTAAAGATTTAAAAAAAATCAGATGCACACAGCCAGTTTTGAATTTTGCACGGCTGATGACCCATTTATACGACTTTTTCAGTTTTCAAAAAGTCTCTTGTTTGAGCCGATTGTTGGTGGAGAATGATGCGTCTACGGCGATTGGTTTCTCTTGTTTTTTTCAAGACTGCTAACAAACAAATGGTTGTGTACTATTTAGAATTGAACGTACAACATTATGCTGATGCCAATTTTTCTGAAAAAAGAAACAGGCGACCATTTGCTTCGTGCGCCAACCATTTTTGTTGGATTTGAATCATCTTGAAAAACCCACACAATCGATACCGTATACGTATATATCCACAATTTGATATTATAGATAATCGTATTTCTTGAGAATTTCTTTAGACCAATCGATAGGAGCCTTTTTTGAGCGATTTTTAGTTTATGTGGGATCCAACAAGAATGTTGAATGTTAATGCAATATTGAATCTATGCTGCTCCCTCTAATGCCCAAGGATATCTCAATCTCACAGTAAGTTACAAGACGATCTTGCAATATTATTTTATGAACAATTATTTCATCAATGTTTTCTGGAACAACAACCGATTTTGGACGATCTTCACGAACATCATCACTAAGCCAAGAATGAATTCCATATACCATCGATATATGGTGGTTTTTTAATGGTGCTTCTCTCTAAAAGAATTTACCCTTTCAGCCCTGGATTTTTTCGGATGTCTAGAAATTTTTTTACTATCTCAGATACCACTATACAAAATTTTGTTCAATTTACTACACCAATGACGAAAGTAGGGAGTGGTGGTAATTGTTACCACTGGGCATTAAAGGTGACATTAATTTGGAGACACTAATGTTTCGAAAGTCAACTTTATTTATTACACAGCTATTGTGAATTCATATGAAAACTTTTGAAGCAGTTTGTTGATGCAGCGTTGTTCATGTCCATCTATATGGGCTGACCAATGGCTAATGTCATCGAAGAGAATCAGTCACAGGAAGTGATTGTGGATTCAGACGTTTCTGCTTGGAATTATTTGTAGAGAGGGGCTAGAAGTTGAAGGACGGACGCGTTTTTGAGTACTTAGAGTAGAACCACTTGAGAAGACCAATTCTCCACAATCAGAGAATCAGGAATTGAACTACTTGCGGCATGTGTTTCTCTTCGGTATATTTTTTATGTTTTTATAAAATTGCATAGGAGAAATGGCATCCTCTACAAAAAAAAGAACAATATCAACATTTTATTCCATGAACACACTATGGTGGCAATTGCGTACAGCAATTTGAAAGATACATGATGTAGAGTCCCTAAGGAATATCAATTATTACGTATGCAACATTTTACTTTATGTTTCATTTTGCATTTATTAAATATTATGAATATTTTGGAAATAATTGGTACTAACCTATCACGATGCTGAACCCGGCGCGATCCATCCTAGCATGCGTGAACAAATGCGTCCATAAACAACATTCAAAGAAGACCCACCGACGGCTAATATGTAAAAACAAGAAGGAAAAACTGGCTGAATCGACCTCTAGCGAAGAGTATTGGAAATACGCTCTAATCTCAGTAAAATAAATCTCTGAATATGATGGTGGCAATTGTTGAATGGGTTAAGTTTATTGAGCAACTGTTTTTGAAATAATACAAGTCGAAAGTTACTAAAACATCATATCGATCGTCAGATGTCAGCACCTGGATAGTCTATTGTCCAAGTATAAAAGGCATCCCTCGTAAGAACAGGTATAATAAATTCCAAAAATAATTGGCAATTTTCAAACAATATGGCAGATGAATTACGATGACAAATGCCAATGTAAAGCTTAAGCAGTGGCGCTTGACATAATTTGCAAAAGGAAATAAAAATCTTACAAATTCAATTTTAATTAACAATCTAAAAGTTCTAAAAAATGTTTTTTTATGAAATCAAATAAAGACACTAGCAAAATTAATAAAACATACGTACTAATTAAAACAAAAAAATATGTCTTAATTATTTGTGTACAAATATTTGGATATAGTGCCCCACCCTATTATCAAGAAATAGCATGAATTAATGAGATATTAGTGTGATAATCGCTCAATATCATTTAATAAGCGTGCGGATGAAAACAAATATTTTATACGAAAAATTATAATTACAATGTAACAGTAAACATTAGACTCTCAATATTTACAAGCGCGCAACGTAAACACAATTATCCTTGAACCACAAAAGTAATACAATTCTCGAACAGTCGATAAAGTTTTCACGCTCCGGCTGGCCAACGAAATTGTTATTAAATTTATCGATTGTCTGGGCCCGGCCCATTGCAAGAAAAAAGACGGCGGCCGCCGGGCGGTAGGTCGGTCGGTCGGACGGCCGAGGGCGTTTTCTCGAGACGAACAATATAAACTAAATTAACGAGAGGAAACAAATGAAACGTCAAAATATGAAACAATAACACAATTCGGTAGTGAATCATTCCGGCACTTTAATTCCGTCTGCTAATATTGTAATAGTTCCACATTGTTCGAGCGTCGGACCGCCATTAAATCAATGGACTCAACTTTGTAACACGTTTACCGCCGAACTGACAACCTCCTAAATTATTAAAACAACCACCTCGAACTTTATTGTTCGCCGAAACACAACTACGACTGGGGGGCGGGCGACTTAATAAATTCATGCGCCGGCGTTTAATTTAATTAAATATTTAGGGCGTCTGAATATTCTGTATAGTTTAAAAATTTTACGGCCCCCTCCAGGGAATGGGGAAAGGAAAGAATGGAGATTTATTAACTCTGTTCGATAGTTGAATCTTTAAACCTTAATAATTTATGTGTTTGCGTATTACTATAGGGGATTCCCCAACGATTATTTAATAAAAAAATTGTATTAAATCTACTTAAATATTGTTGTATCAATATAATATAATATTCGTCTAGTAATTAATAATTAATTACTCGTTTTGTAAATTTCGCACGAATGTTCAATTCGTGTTAGATATTAAAATTGATTTACTACCAAAATGTAATTGTTAGGAGAGTTTTCCATTTTTAATTTTCAATTTACTACATCGATCATTGTGGATACTTGGAATGATAAAAGTCGATAGTAAAATGCCGTTACGCTGATAAGAACCTAAATATGAGGGATATGTGGAAAGTAGTACCCGTTTTAATCGTGCGGAGCGCTGGTGAATAGAGTAAAGGCAGGTTGTGTGCTAACATGTTTAGTTGTGGCTCCTTCAGATTACCATCTATTAACAAAACTGAAGGACTTTTTGTCAGGAAAGAAATTTGAAAAACATGAAGAACTGAAAGAAGCTGTGATTACGTTATTGGAGGTAATATGAAGCTAGGAAATAAAAACTCGTCACACGTTAAGATGAATGCTTAAATTTGCGAGATTATTCTGTAGAGAAGAAATTTAAGGTATGTTTTTTTAAAACGTTAATATTTGTTATTATATTTTTTTTAAATATTTTCAAACTACTTTCCTGATGGCCCTCGTAGATCGAAACCGTCTGTGTCTGCTGTTGACAGGGAAGGGATTTTACTAATTAAATTGTCAGTTGATCGTTGGCCACCAATTAAAGATTTTACATTTCTATTTTTCTGACGACAATTAATTTTATTTAGTTGATTAAAGATTTATTGGTGAAATTTTAATCTTTAGTTGTGGACCATTAAGCCAAGGCAACAAATCATTCTGCAACACTTTACTAATGCATTAATCAACATTTCTTCTGGCCTGTTTCTGTGTGTGTGTCGTCCAAAGCAGAAACGAGCTCGGCCTAGATAACGTAAATGGAGATCTCCCATGATTTAGATATTTGCCACTTCGCGAATAATATTTATGTCAAGCATTGTTTCGTCGCTGGCGAACAATATATATAATGGCGCTTTGTTTTTTGATGTATCCTACCTGGAACATTATTATGCTCGGCCATTTGTTCTGTACTATTATTACATGCACGATGTACGTTACCAACGCGATGCATTTTACATGAGCCTCATAAGCGAATATAATCAAATTAATAATACAAACAATGAATATTAATACGTACATAATGAACGTGTATTTATTATTGCATATGTATGGAATAACGTGAAAAATGCACTAATAACGTCTTAAATTTTTCGAACAGACAAATGTACGTTGGTCTTTTTGTATTGTATTGATTCGTTAAGAAAAGGGAATCTTATCTTATTGGCAGCATGTACCGTTCTCACAGTATTGTAGTTATAGTCTTATTTCAATCTTATCTTGTTGGTAGAATGTACTTTTGTTCAGTCTTACAGTTTTGAACTTAGGAGTCTCATTTAATCCCCGATTTATTGTAATTAAAACACTGTTGATATACTAACTTCGAGGGTAGATTGAAAAGTTTCCGGAATGGGCAAGAGATGGTGCGCGTATCGTGAAATTGTTATGATGGTTGTTAAGGCTAATCTATTTTAGGTAAGCTGTCAAATTTTCAGATACGTGCGTCGTTGCGTTTTTGTTTACTAAAATATGTTGTGAAGAAAGTCAGGCACTTTTGCAAAAATGGATAAAAACGAATTTCGTGCAGTCATCAAACATTTCTGGATGGATGGGAAAAAGGCGACGGAGATACGAGATATTTTGCAGAAAGTTCATGGTACATCCACACCTTCATTTTCGACTATTAGTTTCTGGGTGAGCGAGTTCAAACGTGGCCGTACGAGCACCAAGGATGAACCACGCAGTGGACGTCCAAAAACGGCCACAAATGAAGAATAGGTCGACAAAGTCCATGATCTCGTGTTAGCCGATCGACGAGTGAAGTTGCGCGAAATAGTAGAGACCACGGGCATCTCATATGAACGTGTGCAAAATATCGTGCACGAACATTTGGGCATGAGGAAGCTGTCGGCGCGATGGGTGCCGCGTTTGCTGACTATGGACAACAAGCGAAATCGTGTGACCACTTCGAAAGAGTGTTTGGCCTTGTTAAAGCGTAATCCAACGGATTTTTTTCGCCGATTCGTGGCCGTATACGAAACATGGATCCACCACTACACACCAGAAACCAAGCAGCAGTCGAAACAGTGGATTTTTCCAGGCGAATCTGCTCCGAAGAAGTTAAAGACTGTCCCATCGGCTGGAAAGGTCATGGCCACCGTTTTTTGGGATTCGCAAGGTGTGATACACATCGACTTTTTGCAGAAGGGAAGAACTATCAACGGACAATACTACAGCGATTTATTGGATCAATTCAACGGCATATTGAAGGAGAAACGGCCTCATTTGCAGCGGAAAAAGTGCTCTTCCACCACGACAACGCGCCGGCCCATTCATCCCGAATCGCCAATGCTAAATTGGTTGAATTGGGCTACGAGGTGGTGCCGCATCCCCCGTACTCTCCAGACCTGGCCCCGTGCGACTTCTTTTTGTTCACAAACATGAAGACTCGGTTTGTGATTAAGCTCGGATTAAAGCTTTTTTTGCAGAGTTCCCGAAATCATATTTTTCTGAAGGCTTAAAAAAGTTGGAGCACCGCTGGGAAAAGTGTATCGCCCTGCAAGGGTGCTATGTTGAAAAAAAAAAACCTGTTTAATTACTGCATTTTCTTTCCCATTCCGAAAACTTTTCAATCTACCCTCGTAGTCTGTCTTTATACACTTTTCAGACAAAACATGATTTGCTGAATTATTAGACTTAATAGTTTCATTCAAATATTCTTTTCATCCACCTTGTTCCAGTTGATTTTCTGTTTACGAGAAACTTTTCTATTCAGCGTTTTCATATTTTTAGAAACACAAATGATGATGGAAGTACTTTTCCCAGAAGAATGCTTATTGGCCACAATCAACCTCTACCTGTTAATTAATTAATTTATTTATTTATTAGGACCTTACAAGCATTTAATATAGGCAGTAAAACTTTATGAAGGTCGGGATCATTTCTTGGGTCACTACATTTTCTTTCCTCTATATGGGCAAACATCTCAGTTTAAAAAAAATATCGAATCATAAAATTGATAATCATCAATCAGATTATTTAAGTGTTCCGCAAGGATCGATTTTTGGACCACCGCCATTTCCTTCATCGAGGATTTTTGAAGCAAATAAAATTTAATATTTTTAAATAGCGTCGTTCATTTCATTCTGACTCACTTGTCAACAATAAGAAGTACATTAGTAACACATATAGTAGTAAAGGAGCTGGATTATTACCCAATATTTTATATTGAGAAATAAGTGAAGAAGAAAGTTGTACTTGTATTATTTCAAATTACGACCACTTCTTTTGTTTATAACAATTACTATATAGATAAATTAATGCTCAGATAGTAAATCATTTAGTTTGTTTTCTCCAACAATGTCGTGAAAGCATTTTATGATCATCAGGCTGTTATGAAATTGTATGACGAATCGCCCACACGTGTGGTAATAAATGCATCATCATTGGCGTGAGCTAGTCGTAAAATATGAGATTGACTAGACGATTTAAATATTTAAAGTTCGTGTATTTATAACTCGAGTTTTACGTATAACGTCTACCGAAATTCCTACAAAAATTGCTTTCGACTGGGAAGAAAGGTACGAAATCGCAACGGACGCGATTAAAAAGCAATTAGGTTAAAGGTCGGAAACGTAGGTGGACAGCATATCAAAAATGAAAATCATAACTGCAGATTGATGAATGATGGATCGTTAATTCGAGGCGCGCTCTCTCTATAAACCTTTTATCACTCGTAATAAATGTAAGTGAAGTTCGATTCTCGGCGACGGGATTATTTTTATTTTGTTCGCGGATAGTTTCGCCCCCCGAACTCGAAGTTTAACTAAATATACATTATAGTGTTGCCAGAAGTTGAATTGATTCCGTGGAGCGGAGTCTCTAAGCTAAACACTCAATACTGGAGTCCGGACGTGGTGTAGTATCTGCTGTCCTCGTCCGGGCGCGCACTTCATCTCGCTCCGGCACTTGCCGGAAGATTCGCCCTGGTCCTTTTCTCGCCCTTAACATGATCTCAGTCTGGCGCTGGACATCGCGAACAATCAATAAATACCTGGCCCGCTCGGATTCCGCCAACTTTACGGCGCTGGTGGCAGCACACTAATTCCGTCCATTCGGTGCAAATTCAATCAAAATGTGTATTTATATTATCAGTTTATTTAAATATTTTATGCCATAAATAATGAATATAACATTTAATCCTGAAGAATTTATTAAGTAATTTAGGTGGAAGAAGAAAAGAATTTTTTGATATGAACTTGGATGATGTTGTAGGAAGTTGGCTGAATCGAGTGCTTCTATTAAGCGTCAAGGTCGTTACGGACGTTGATGAATGAAGAAGATTGATTCTTGATAAAGAAATGCCCCTTACAGTTTTTTTTCCGAAAAAAAGTCAGTCTAAATAACTTAACTTTGTTGTAAATTCCTTCAGAGTTTTTATCCTAACTTTGTTGTAGTATTTATCCTAAAAATAACTTCCTATTTGCAAGCCCTAAACCAGGGACGCAAAGTACGTTACAAGTTGTATACGAGCATACATGCAATTATATAATTGGTATTTCGACCACCCCTCCTCCTCGCCCTCGCCCCTGCGGAGAGTAATGCAAAACTTGCCTGACAATGACATCGTGCACAATTCGACCAATAATGGGAAAACCATGCTGACTACAAGTAAACTTCTGAGTGGTGTATGTGCGGAACAAAGGGGGGGGGGACGCATAAATATTAAATATTATTACCCCGGCAGCAACAGTGCTCTAATGCGGCGATTATTTCCAAATAATTACACATAACTTTGTTGTTTTATTCCCGCATCCAGAACGCTGCTGTTGGCGGAGATAATGGCCAAGTTACGGTCCCGATACAATGTGGCTGAAATTTATCCGTTCCTCTGCGAAACGAACTCGCGTTTTATTGGAAAACGCCACCGCAAAACTGGGGGAAAAGTTTGTTTTTTCGACTAGCGGTAATTTTAATTTGCAACACAAAATCATAAAATCATCTTGCACCTTACGAACACAAGTTGTAGGAATTTATTTCGAGCAAGGGAAGGAAAAGAAGGGTCGTCCCTTTTAATTTACTACCCCAATGCCGACGGCGCAGTTTTCCATTTCCCGTTATCAAAGAATGCGAGGCACACGGGTAAATTCGGAATAGGTGGTTGAATAGGTGGGGGTGGCTGAAGCGGGGTTCGGTGGAAAGATAGTGCAATACAATCCGAATGCATGCTGCTGGTGGGAGCACAGCATCCATATGCATAGCGGGAATACGCTACATCCCATATTTAATAATTAGCGGTAATATGCAAATATGCAGTTGCATGAATACCATTACCGCAAAACAATTAAATTCGTGGGAACGGATTAATAAAACATGACGTCGGCGCCGTAAAAATGCAGAATCGGCGGGCTGGCGCGGAAGAGTTTCAGGTGGGGGTGGGGGCGGGTTCGGCGAAATTCGCATCAGCGTGAAATTCAACCCGCGCCCACCACCACCTGTCTACAATACCGGATTTGAAAAAAAGAAGGAAAGGAACGGGATGGATTGCATGTGAATTGTTTATTAAGAAGAGTGAAAGGGAGGGAGAGTTGGTAGCTAGATCATGAATTATTAATTTACGCGATTAAAACGTAAACTTGTGATTATGTGAAATACTTTCTAATCATATACTTTTTGATATACGAGGGTTGTCCGTTTTATTGCAAAACAAAGTACAGATTCTGAAAGTTTGGACATTTAGCTTTTTCATACCCGCGCCGTACCACTCTCCTGGCGACTCGCGCAAGAAGATGTCGACTGCTGCCTTCAGCTCTTCGTCGCTTGAGAATTTCGTTTCCCTCAAGTGTTGTATCAAGTTGGGTAACAAATGGTAGTCACTGGGAGCCACATCAGGGCTGGTTAAGGATTTCCAACCTGGCACACAGCTTGCGGTACCTCAAAATATCCGTCAAAATCTTTTCCACGGTAGTCTTAGAGACGTACCTTATCAGTTCGGAAATTTTTCACACAATCACACGCCGATCCTCAAGCAGAAGTTTCTTAACTTTCGCCACTGTCTCATCCGAAACTGATGGACGCCCGCGGCCGGCCTTGTCGTGTACGTTTGTACGACCTCTTGCGAACTCCCTGTACCACTTCCGCACAATTTTTACGTACATACACATCGATCTATTGGCGATAGATTTCAATAGAGGGAGACCCCTTAAACCACAGAAATCTAATCACTGAACGCAATTCACACTTGGCGGGAGTTTCTAGTTGGAACGTTTTGGCCAAATCAATACCAAATGAAGAGTCAAATATCAAAAATGGTGTTATGTTACGAAACTATAATGCCTTTATAGCTTGGATTTACTTCCTTTGAGTACATTTTTACTTATAATCAATTTAACAGTGTATGGCAATATTTTTATTATAATTTTATCCTTAGGCATATTGTATTTATCTTTCTAAATCCTCGTCATTGAAAATAGCATTGAAATTAAAATTTCGAAAGTGGCCAGTTTATTAAAATTCACACTGACGAATCTAATACAACCTCTGACAATAAAGTTCGCTGAATAGTCCTGTAACATTAACGCAGATAAAATACTAACAAAAGTTACCTTACTGTCCTCCCCTAACTATACACCGATGAGATCTGGTATACATATCCTGGAAACTTTTCAAGTAGACTTCTTTTGAGATGGAGTTTAAAAGCCCCGTCACGTTTCGTTGGCTGTCAGGAATATCGTCAAATCTCTTTCCTTTCAATCCTCCTAGGTACATAAAAATTTTGAACCGTTTCATGAAACATCTACGCAGGGTACGATCCCAGTACGCACCACAAGGTTCGTGTTTTTTTTTCACGACACTGCTCACCCTCACACAGTCAATAGTATCAAACAGTGCTTCGCGAAAAAGGAAATAGATTTGACGATATTCCTGACATCCAACGAAACGACGAGGCTTCTGAACTCCCAAAAGAAGCCTTCTTGAAAAGTTTCCAAGACATGTATAGCATATCTCAGGGGTACATAGTTATAGTAGGACACTGAACTCTATTGTCAGATGTTGTATAATAAGTAAGGTCTACAAAAATTTGACCTTAATACGCCAAAAAATTGCCTTAGAGACCATAATGAATATCACCAGTAACTACCAAGTGTAATGTGTTGAGTAAAAGAAGATGAGAAGCCGTGAACGCCTTCTATGTTGTTTACTTGAAGTGTTTTAAGTTAATTTTTGTATATATTTTTGATGTATTTTTAAAATATCTCTTGTAAAGTAAATATACTATACTAAAATCAATAAAATTTCAATTAACTTTTTAAGGTATCTATACAAATCAAAATTTATTTTCTTAAAGTATTTATGACCTTGAACTTTAATGATATTTAGAGGTTTCAAATTTTGTGATACTTCAGCGTAAACACAGCAAACACTGGCATTTTTAACGTAACAATGTTTTAATTGACATTATCCTTCGAATCTTATCTGAAGAATATCAATCAAACATATGAAACATACTTCATTTTTAAAATTGTCTGAAACATTGTTATTTTTTCTTTAAAATGTCTTTTCTCTAAAATTTAATAACTTGCCTCAAGTATTAGTATCTTGTTGGTCTTGATCTTCGAAAGTGTTTAGGTGATCATCAAGCAAATTTTATTTTCTCAAGATGATTTGATGATTATTAGAGTTTTAGAATTTTTCTTGTTTCTTCAGAAATAGCTGCAAAACTTACATTTTAACGTAATTATCTTTAGAAGTATCTTCGACTAGTTGGTTTGGCAGAGGAAATTTCGCTTCTCTAACGAATTTTAAGCAAAATATGTATTTCTTTTCTAAAATTGACTGATTTATTACTAATTTTCATCAAGATTTTGATGATATTTAGAGTTTTGGGATGATTGGCAATTCTTGGGAATTAGCAGTAAAAACTGACTTTTTAAACGTGCTGATGGTTTAAATGGCATTATCTTTATCTTCAACTGGTTGGTTTGATAGAGGAATTTTAACTTCTCTAAAGAACATCAAGCAAAATATCGAACGTTCATTTCTAAAATTATCTGATACGTTGTGAACTTTTACACTTCTTCTCCTTTTTTCTGTTTTTCCGTCAAAAAATCCCTTGCCTAGGCTTAACTTTAATTGGTGTGGCGAATACATGATGAAACTCTTTAATGCATTCAAATAAAACAACACAGTTGGGAGGCTGCAGATGAATATATTAGATCAAGTACTTTTGTCCATTTTGAAGGGAATTTTAAGTCCTCACCTCTATTGGTAAGAAACTTGACCTCATTGTGACAATTTTCTCTTAAGGCCAGTTTAACTCCTTTAAGTACTGAATTATATTTAGTTATAAGTAGTACATTTTATTTGGAGAGCACGCTAGCAATTGATCCTGTTTATCAACGCCTCCCATACCTGTATTATATTCGATTACGCCTGATGGCTTGATAATTTTGTGGAAATTGTCACCTTCCTTTTTTCGCTTCCCTGTACTAAATAAATTTTTGGACGTTTTGTGCTAAGAATATATACATATTTCTTATATTTCCATCTTAGTGCTAATAAACCGTGCGATAACATTTTGGATTTTCAATTTTTTTAGTTTGAGGGAAGCAACCTCTTTTGTCATGTGATTTCTGTTCTTTTGCGCAGTTCCAACTACATTTTAAATATAATTGTGGAGACTAATAACAATTGCCCACATATTGTTCTTCTAGGACTACACTCTCAGATACCGGTATATCAATTCCCGGTATTTTATCTGCGCCAACCTAGATTTTAAAACAAATGCAATAACCTGATGAAGAGCCGCAAAGTCTGTAGATTATTATTCCAAATCGCGCTCGTTTCAATGGATCGAACTGAATGTAATTCAAACGTCCTTTGAATTTCATGAGAAATTCATCTAGTGATACTGCATACTACTCTGTAGTATAGATTTTCGAATGTATTATTTGGATAATCAACTAGATTTCTGATCTTCCTAATTCTATCATTTTTATCCAACTTTTCGTTGTCTGTAAAGTGAAGGAATTTTGACATATCAAAAAACCTATCCCGTGACATAGTGGCTGCAAAAATTGGTTTATAATACTTCTTTTTGACCAATATGAACTCAATTTAGTTTTTTTTTTTTTTTACTTGAGACATAATAATGCAACATATTCTTTCATTTCATCCTGAGTTACTGAAAACCACAAAAAAAGGGGTAATAATAAAGATAATTGGAATTTACTTTATTTGCAACTGTAAGGTGTGTAAACAAACGTCAGGCAATTGTTTGCGATCAACGCCTGATTCTTAAATTTACATGACGAGTCAGACCGTAACTTCGCCCAAGTAAACAGATGACGAGTCTCACTCGTCAAATGCACCTAAAGGGTTAATAAAGAAAATTTTACAAATGCATGAAAAGGGATGATCGTTTCTGGACTAAGCGGTGAGTAGAACCTCACACTTAAGGTCTTGAAGTTTCTAATGCCGGGTTAAAGATAAGTGTGACCTTGGCAAGGCCGTCTTGCGTTTTTTTGATGGAATACAACAATCTTTCCATCTGGCCGCCTCTGGTCGATCGTGTACTTCAATCTGGTCAGTTGTTCATAGCAAAAGTTTGAATTGATTGTGACGACCACTTATGGGAGCAATTCATGGTGTACAATATACAAGATAATTACAAAAAGTAACTTACTCGTGTCGTGGTCGAAGATAAAATCGCTGTGGTTGTAGGGATGTGGAAGAAAATCTAATAGAAGTTTGTAAAAGAACAGAGGAATTTATTGTAAGATAGGGCATGATAGAAAAGGAATTTTGAAGGGAAGAATATTCTGGTCAGTGCTGTCTTTGGTTTATTGAGCCCCGACGCAGAGTTCAATCATCATTGCTCCTTATATATCACGTTCCGTTGGAAACCATTGTTAAACTAAAAAAAAAACACAAAAAGCTTTACAATGTTTATTAACCAGTTTAAATGCCACAAAACCCAGTTTATCTCTTAAATACAAAGAGATGTTGTTTTAAAAGACTCTAATAAATGGAAACTGCTAATTTAGAAAATGTACAAGTTTACACACGAACGTTGATGTTTTAAATACTTACATACGTCTTTAGGCGTGAAGCATTCCTTTCCAAGCCCACCAAACACACAACAAAACCCTCTTGGCCGTTAATCCAGGCTTATCAGTCGTTTGGTTCGGCTAACCTCGATAGCACCAGTCGCCACGTGCTTCAAAAATTGTTCGATTCTTGCTTTAAGGCAATAATTCGGTCCAAAAATGTTCTTGTGCAGCACCCATACTTATGCAAATACTTCCAAACGGTTTTTTCGACACCCAGAACAGAATCGATGAAATCACTGCTTTGCTATTAAATTTTATTGTATTGGGACCATAAACAGCACTTTTTTTTACCTTGTTCATGATATTTCACCTTCACTGAAGAATGTATCGAATTTTACATTTTTTACCTCCATTTTGCAATGCTATAAAACACAACTGGCTTGACCAAATCCAAAACTGTTAAAGAACTTTTTAAAGCATAATGTCACCTTCAACTCCCCATATAGTACACTAGAGGCGTTCTATACATCGTGAGATATGGCTCACTAAAGATATCTGACAGAAAATGCTCAGAACTATTTACTTCACAATAAAATGTATTAATGTCCTTTACATTGTAGAAAATTAACTAATAATATTAACTATTTACTTCGCCTGATAAGAATTTAATGAAAACTTTGATATTACCAAAAATAATAATATATATTTTTAGAATACAAAAACAATGCTTTGATTTCGATCGAAAATTTATAACACTAATTATGTGTCATTATTTACGTTTATAGCATATATATTTATGATCTATAATTTATAATTCATATTGTGCCCTTAATATGTACTTGCGCAACGTCGAAACGAATATTGTTTTCTGATTTTATTGCTACCATTATATGCAGTGACCTTAATTACAATCCATCAATAAATTATCGGCGTAATTTCGTAACACCTCGTAATAGTCAGGTGAGATAAGTGCACCTTTCATCGACTCAACGACGCAAGAATATTTAAGATCATCTTCTGCGGCTTCTACAGCCTTGACATTTAGCTCGGACTAGTTAACATACTGATTTGAATGAATTCTCTGATTGATACATCACGCGACCATTGTTGCGCGCCAAAGCGTATTTGTCCATTTCCATTCACACCCAGAACTGATCATTTTATTTTACTTTACATCGGCTATGACGAGCAAGAAATTACCTAACGCAATATTTCAAACATGGTTATTGGCAAGAAAAGTTTGATTAAATTTCATAAACAAATAGTTCCCCCCGCTGTATAATTTATAAATCCCTCGAGAGCCGAAAACAATTTACCTAACTAAACGTCGAAAAAAAAAACCGACTCGCTCACTTTTATAATCGTAATTTATTTGGCCCGGGGTGTGTTTGTGTAAATATGGGGTGAGAAAATTGTTAAGATTGGAAACAAAAATAGAGGAAAACGTTTGAAAAGTGTAGTCGCAGAACCTATACAGCCCGACGCTCAAACTTTGTTATATCGACCGAAAGTTTTCTCCTCCTAAAACTAACTTTTGCCATAAAGTATATAAACTTACACTTTTGTAACAACTTTAGTTCCGAAGCAAAGTTTCGCCATGTCGGAGGGACTAGTTAAAAGTTTTCGACTTTTAAAACGCCGGCCGCTTCCTTGTCTGGCGCGCACTAATTTCATATTTACATCTCCGTCGCGTATTTCATTCCGATGTTCCTTTCTCGCAAACTTTAATCTCGCGTTGATATAGTTTAATTAACGAAACACTCTTTTGCTTTATTTCCCACCTACCGGCCTCCTCTTCCTCCCCCTCCTCCTCCTTCTCCGTCCCCATTTCGCCCCCCGGTAATAATGCTATTACATTAAAACTTCCTCCGCTTTATTATTATTGCTCGATCGCCTTTTATGAAGTTTTTCGCATTTAATCTAAACGCCGGATCAATTAGTCATTGTGGATTTGGAGTGATGGATGGGCCCCGTGCTTTTGAAAATATTTACGCGGATTAATGATACAACAAGCACACCTTTTTTTAAGCCCGAACTCGATTCATTACTCAAACTATATTTCAAAACCGCGAGGATTTCTTAAGGCTATCGATTTGGTTTCAAACATATTGAAGGTGTGAAACTTTCTATACATTTACATGCATTACGGATAAATCCATTTGTTTGAAATTTGGATGATGAATAGGTGATGATTTAATCAATACTTTCCTTTCCTGAGCTGTCTTGATGAAGGTCTTTGTTTTAAAAACTTCATCGTTAATCGTATTATTTCGCAGCTAACTTTACAAATAAGCATTTTAACAGCTGATCTTGAAAGCCTTATTTGTGAAGTTTGATTGATTTTACGCGATAGTTTTGGTTTAGAGTTCTTTTAAAAATGGAAAATTAAAAGCAGCATAATAGTGAAAAAGGTATCTTTCATTTCGAATATAAAGTCAAACCAATTTTCAATATTTATTTTTGTTATGTTTGTTTTTTCCATAATTTCCATCTGTTAATTTTATTCAGTTTTAAAATTAATACCCATACACAGGAGTAACAAATAATTTATGGAGAAAGGTCAGGAATACGCTTGATTAATGCACAATGGCTAGAGCAATGAATAATTCATTAGGATAAGTCAAGACTGTGTTAGGCCAATAAGAAATTCATTGGTATAGGTCAAGAGTACGTTAGGATAATGAATCATTTATTAGGTTAGGTCAAGAGTACGCTAGGGCAATGGAAAAATCATTAGGGTAGGTCAAGAGTACGCTATGGCAATGATAGTTTTTTTGGATAAGTCAAGAGTATGCACTGGCAATAAATAATTTCGATTTTTTCGTAGCCAATTTCATACTTATCATATGTTTTGACGGCTAGTATGAAAAGGCTTTATTGTGAAAAAGTTTAATTAATAATTAAGAACCTAATATTATACAGCATAATCTATTAACAGTAAAAAAGAGTAGAAGAAAATCAAGGGATCCCATGATACCATTAGCCTGGGATAGGAACAACACCCACAAATCCCAAGGTGAAGACGGGGGGGAAGAGAACAAGAAGGAGCAAAAAAATCATTACATTGTGTATCTAATTGATTCTATGCAATAGTTTTTCGTGGTAGTCATTTAAAGTACTGTTTAATAATTAATTCTGAAGAAATTGTATTTATTAAGAGATCGAGAGAATAATTTCAAGTGACAGAAACGGTTGTAAGAAAAAAAAAACTATTGTTTGAATCAACAGAGGTGTTTAATGTTAATATGCAAATGGCACAAATCGCTTTGCAAATAATTCATAAACAAAATGTAACTGCTATAGAATTCACGATATACGAGTAAATTAGTTGTTTGTATGCATAATTACGAATACATGAATAGAACTCGACGTGGAAACACGAGACGAGGACGGCGCCATTAAATTTAGTGGATTTAGCTATCACATGTCGCAGACAAAATTACGACACCGGTCGGGTTTAAATTTTAACAAAACAAAGATAAATGTCATTATGAACTAAGTTAGCAGCGGTAAACATTGAAGCAATTGGAGTATTAGCTTGAAGTTAGTTCCTCGGACAACTAGAGTTAAACTAATTCCAACTCGACAACGGGCAAAGTTGCCAACTATTATTGCGCGATGTTTGGTTTAGAGGAAAGTTGAAAATGTGTTTTGGAATATATATATATATATGTATATCTGGTGCGCCGACGGAGAAGTTCGCATATTTTCATAAGTAATACAACAGTGGCGTGGATTTAAATGAAGAAGGAAACGACATTATCAAATCTTCAAACTTACGACATTACCATCTCCCCCCGTTAATCACGACTCGGAAAGTTCGGAATTACTGGAGGGCGAATTGTAGCCGAACATTGGGGATGTGTATGCAAACGGGGGATGTTGGCGGTCCAGGGCCGTACACCAGATATAATCGATAAGAAAGTTCACGTATTCCCCTCGCCTGGCACAAATATATCCACAACTTTCTGAAAACTCCGCAAATCATTCATCACTAACACAATTATACGGAGCGAACGTTAAATAATGCCCATCCAACTGGGAGACGTCTCATTTTCATAACTCTCCCTTATATACACACACAGACACAATAAACATCAACGCAACATTATCTGCCCGAGATGCTTTCGATCGTCGGGGTGGGGTTGGGGGATGTTTATTCGGAATATGAGAATCTCCTCCTGCTCCTTTGTCACGGCGTCTTTGAGACTGGGGTTTCGTGGACTTAATTTAGTCCGTCGATATTTTAGAGGGAAATTCAGGGTATGACCTACTTTTTGAAGTATCCTATTAACCGATTTGAATTTAGCGCTACGGTAAAAGGGACTTACTTCCACATCCAGTGGATTTTTTTTTAATCCCCTTAGCACAATTTGAGCCCGATATTTATTTAATGAGTGTTTTCTTTTATATCGCGAAGTAAAACTGTCACAAAGCAGTAAATGTATTCTACTCTCAAGCTTTTAAATAGGTTCTTCAAATTAGCGATAGGCTAGATCGAGTATCTCAAGGATCGAGAACAAAGAGAGGCCGGAAAAAAGATCAATCTACTTGAAAAGATCTACTTTGCAACAATTTAGTACTCGATCTTTTATGATCCCATCACTACTTCAAATTTTAGGGTTTTATGTATAGGCAACCAAATATACATCAAAATTATCTCGTTTATATTCAAATTTTAATAACTATAAATTAGTTTGATTGAGTTACTTGAAGATAATAATAACTGATTAAAACACCTTTCTTCAATATTTATTTTTATAAATAATTATAATTTCCCTTTTTATTTTTCAAATATTGACCTTAATGTTAAAAAAGATCATTTTTCTATGCGTTATTATCCAACATCAATTTTTTTTGTTATTATACCTTGATATATTACTTGTCTTAACTATTTTTAAACTGATTAATATTTGAATACAATTATTTTACAATTATTTCAAATTCTGGTTTATTTTAATAATCAACAGACAAAAAGCATTTAAACTAATTGTGATTGCAGACATAGTGTACTGGTTTCATTATTTATTTTATTACATTAAATCACCATGTGATTGATAAAAATAAGCAGAATTGTATTTATAATTTTTTTAAATTATTTATTTATTTATTTATCCTATCTTAAATAA
The DNA here is from genome assembly GCA_963969525.1 of Ontholestes murinus. Taxonomy (NCBI): domain Eukaryota; kingdom Metazoa; phylum Arthropoda; class Insecta; order Coleoptera; family Staphylinidae; genus Ontholestes; species Ontholestes murinus. Next base: position 14,553,805 of record OZ018393.1, read on the forward strand.
TACAAATAAAAATAATTTTTAATTTTTCTGCTAATTTATTAATACCTAAAATTATAAAAATATAAATTTTCTGTATTTAAGGGTTGGTGTTAGTGTAAAAATTGCACACACTGTATAATAAGTGTTACCAATCTTTTCAATTCACAAACACACTCTTTAACATTAAACATACAAAAGTGATCAAAATAGTTAAAAAAAAAACTAGTTTTTAAATAGATCGATATTAGATAATAACAAACATAACACACGTTTTTTTTTTTTATGAAAGGTGAGTGCCAAGTGTTTGTACGAACAGATGTTCATACTGGATGGTAAGTGTGTTTTAGTGCCGCTAATTTTAACACTTTAAAGAGGTTATTAAAAACGATTTTAGCATACATTATTGTGGGTGATCATAATGATAAATAATTAACATAACACAAGTTGTTATGCATGTAAATAGGATGTAAATTATGCAAATGCCCGACATGAGGTTAGAATGCTGCACGTTGTACGGTGGCTGAAAATTTTCTCTTGCTTATGTTTCACACTTTTTTTTAACTGATTAAAAGTGATGTTATTAGTAATGATGATAACGAATTATGATTGATTTATGTTTGTAAACAAGATGGCAAAAATGTGAGGTTAGAGTGTGGCATTTATGTAAGTGTTTTATTTTTCCACATGCTCTAACCTTTTACAGTTCATCGTGGTGATTATGATTGTGCTAAATAAACAGGTTATTCCAAAGCGTTACAACAATAACAAAAAATTATGAAGTGGGTCAGTAAGTGTTCATAAATGTGCCGATTCTCAATTCTGACCACAAACATATTGTTATAACTTTTTGTTAAGCAATTAGTGTGTAGTGTTTATAGCTTTTATGTTGGTGTAAATAATTATTATGAAATTAAACAACAACAATGAATAAAAGAGTGCTTTAGTATTTCATTAGAGCATGTTACGATCCCATATTTGAGAATGGAAAATTGGTATGAATTTTAATGATGTTTAATATTATGAGTACATTTTAATAAAAATTTAAAGTGACGTTTGCTTGTGACCTGATGCTTTTCTAATATTTAGAAATGTATTCAGTCGCCTATGCTATAACTCATTTTGTTATGTAATAATTTAAACAACCCTGTAAAGTACTTGTGTTAAGAGTTGAATATGTATTTGCGAGTTATGTGAAGTTTATTATTTAATTAAATAAACACAATTACTTCACTATTTTATTTAATCACTAAATGTACATTTCGAACACTACATGTCCGTTATCAATAGTTAACTAACTAAATGTAATTAAATAAAATATTAAAGAAATATAACTGTGTGTTAAGAGTTCATTAATTAATCAATTTTCAAACAACTCAAATATCTGATTTATTTACTTTATCTTTTTGAATTACAAATAGAATTAAAAATATGATTTGTTTTAAAAGCTACATCAATACCATGTTTATTTTTTAAGGTGTCACCATTAAATGATGCTAATGACTATTGTATGAACTATTTTCTTCTTTTTGATATGCACATATCATTTCTTAATATTATTATTAAGTAATTTTTTAACTTTTTTTTTGCTTTCTTGGTATACCCGTTGTTCTTTGCCAATGTGATTATTATTTGAATTTATTTCTAATAACTAATTTCTCATAAAGCAAACATTGCTTTGTGGATCATTGCATTGAAGTGACAGTATTATTAGATACCCAATAAAAAAAATCTTATCTGGGAAAATGAACAGGTTTTTTCCTTTGACTCGTGGGTTTTTATAATTTTAATGATGAAGAAATTAATAAGGTGACATCTATTGTTTTGCACTGACATTCTCTTTCTTTATCTTTAACTGTGCTGAGCTGATGAGACCCGAATTGGTCAAAAGTAACCCATAGCTATTGTTAACGAGGAAACAAATAATATAATGTTTTCCTACTTTGTTTTTATTTAACTTACAATCTTTAAACTCCCTTAGTGCTAATTCTGTTTCGACCATCAAAGTTATTACAATTAATCTATGCAATTATTATATTAAATGATTATTTTATTTAATAATTGCATAATGGAGTTTCGCCAAGTATCAGCCTCATCAATCCAATAATTAATCTATGGTAAATATTTGGGGCCTAATTTTAATAGCTTGCTCGCACGTGGATTAAATGTTTTCTAGATAATGTGGTTGATTTTGTTGCACCAAGTTATCTAATTGGTCAAATTCAACTGGATGTGTAGTTTAGTATGAAGGTGCCTCTTTATCGAAACCAAACTTGTATCCACTGTTTTTCGATAAATTGATTGATTTTTCATAAGTAATGTATATTTGTGTACTAATATATGTTCTATTTTTTCTTGCAGAATCGGGACATCTTAATGTGCGACGATGGATTATACAGTCAGTCGTCAAGGAGTGTAACCTAGTGTAAAGTGTGCGGTCGAGGGATTTGCGCGCACCAGCACGGGCAAGTGTTGGTGGGTGAATCGAGTGCCGATCGCAACTGATTGTTGCATGAGGTTATTTAGACACGGTGGATATTCATCCGATGGACAAACGTAAAATGTTGGCAAAAAGGCCTCGTGTTGAGAACATACGCGGTCCGATCTCGAATGGACCAATGCAGTCGCGTCCGCTGGTTGCGCTGCTCGACGGCCGTGACTGTTCTATAGAAATGCCGATACTGAAGGATGTGGCGACGGTGGCGTTCTGTGACGCGCAGAGTACAAGTGAAATTCACGAGAAGGTCTTAAACGAGGCGGTCGGTGCACTGATGTGGCACACGATTATCTTAACGAAAGAGGACTTGGAGAAATTCAAGACGTTGCGCATTATCGTGCGGATCGGTTCGGGGGTTGATAATATAGATGTGAAGGCCGCCGGGGAATTAGGTATTGCCGTTTGTAATGTGCCGGGGTACGGTGTGGAGGAGGTGGCGGACACCACTCTGTGCCTCATCCTCAACCTGTACAGGCGTACGTACTGGCTCGCGAATATGGTGAGGGAGGGTAAGAAGTTCACAGGACCAGAACAAGTGCGGGAGGCCGCTCAAGGATGTGCCAGGATAAGGGGCGACACGTTAGGTATTGTCGGCTTGGGCCGTATCGGTTCCGCGGTCGCGTTGCGTGCCAAAGCGTTCGGCTTCAATGTTATTTTTTACGATCCGTACTTGCCCGACGGCATCGAGAAGAGCCTGGGCTTGACGCGGGTGTACACGTTACAGGACCTCCTCTTTCAGTCTGACTGTGTGTCGCTACATTGTACTCTCAACGAGCACAACCACCATCTCATCAACGAGTTCACAATCAAGCAGATGAGGCCGGGCGCCTTCCTGGTCAACACGGCGCGCGGCGGCCTCGTCGACGACGATGCCCTCGCCACCGCCCTCAAGCAGGGCAGGATCCGTGCGGCCGCTCTCGACGTCCACGAGAACGAGCCCTACAACGTCTTCACTGGACCACTGAAGGAGGCACCCAATCTTCTCTGCACACCCCACGCTGCCTTTTACAGTGACGCCTCCGCCACCGAACTCAGAGAGATGGCCGCCTCGGAGATCAGGAGGGCCATCATGGGCCGGATTCCCGAGTGCCTGAGGAACTGTGTTAACAAGGAGTACTTCTTGGGGGCGACTGCCTATCCTGAAGGTACAGGTAATATGCTTACTCTTCTCTCGCGAACTTTTCTTCTAGATTTATAATTCAACTTGTTAATATTTCCATAAAATCTATAAAATAACACCCTAACCAATTAAAAAATGATTACCTTATAAGACTAAGGAATAAAAATATATTTAACATCATTCGATTGAAGAATAGAAGATGAAAGAAAAGACTGTCATATTTAAACAAACTATGTAGTACCCTGGTACGGAATGGCATTAAGCTTTATCGAAGAACATTCAGACATTTAGGGAAGCTGCTGTCTACGCCATCTTTTGCTCAAATGTACAACCTCAAGAAATTTACAATATTTAGCCAGTATAGTTTATTGAGCCCTAAATTTATACTTATGAATTTGTCACTTGTTTTAAAAATGACAATATCATTAATTTTATTGAATGAATTCCGGTATTATAACATTTAATGATATTTTAAGAAATAAAGCACGAATGACCTTTCTTCAATTATCAATGAATGCTAATTACTTTATGTCCGAAATGTACATTTGGTACTAAAAGTGTGAAGAAAGATCATTAGTACTTTATTCGTCAAATTATTTTAATATTTACGTAATGCAATCAATCAATTTAATGATATAATTTTCTGTAGTAATTTTTTATTATTACATGGTATATATATATATCATAGTATCATATATCAGCAAATAAATTATACCTGCAGTGTTTTAAACATTTGCCGATGTAATTCACATACTGTACGAAGAGTAATGAATCAAGAATACTTACTTCGGGTATACCAGTTTCAATTTGTAATATATTTGAATTGCTATCTTCGATCGCCTCAAAGTACCTCGGAACCATTGAAATAACACTCTGTTTATTTCTTACTTCACTTGTTTATTAAACGATAGATGTACATTCGTTCACAAGGTGAACGTTATTAATAATGAACTTAGAAAGTAAACTTGTTTTTATTAACTCTACTGTTGTATCATCTGGAGTAGATTTATTTGGTAAATTTAAAATAATTGTTAGGTATTCTTCCCCTTCAATGGTTTTAATATCAGTCGTATATAGAGAGAAAACATCTTTATTGTATAATATATAATTATAATAATTATTGTGTTTCTCCGTCCTCTTCTGGCTATCGACTCAGTCATATATTTGTAGACTCTTGCAGTTTTAGTCTCCACACTTCTTTTAACTTAAAATTATCTCAATTATATCAAACTATTCATTTTCATTGAATTTATTATATATTTCATCCTTATCAGTGCTTGATACAATGTTTTACTTAATTTTATTATAAATATACCACTTGTCACTTCATATCACTTGTTACAAGGTTTTCTACATTACTTTTGGATATTTGTTATTGAAGTCTACACTATTTTCAGCTTTTATTAAGTTTACAACTTTATTACCAGAGTTTTTGTATTCTCCTCAGTCTTGTTGATTCTCTGTGTTGTCAAATCTTTTTTATTTTTAATCTCTGAATATTTTTAAAATTACCCATTTATACGGTATGAAAATTATACAATTATTTAAACATCTTTAAAATTAAATACTTATTTTGGTTATTATTTTTTTAATCTCCGTTTGAATATTACCATTTAAAATAGTATGAAAATTATACAATTATTTAATCATCGAAATAAATTAATAGTTATTTAAGGTACAAGTGTAAAAAGTGATGCTTTATTGCACGAACTGGCGTTTAAAAACCCGAGCGAGGAACGAGCTTTAGTTATTTGTATCAATTAATAAAAAAATAAGTTTTTTGTCTAAAATTTGTGCTATAATATTCATCTGTCAAATTTGACATTTCTGTGCAATAAAAACAGTTTGACATTACCGTGCAATAAAAACGTAAAAAAGCACTAGTGCTTTAAAAAGCCACTTTTACAATGAAAAATGATGCAAAAAGCGTCTACTTTCTGTACAATCGTAGATAAATCATTATTTTGGTTATGAAAAATAATATTACGAGTGCACTAAGACTGCATATCTATTCCCCGAACAGACCATGGTGTCGTACTTCTAGTAGATTATTATTAAACTGTTACTATTTTTAGTTATATAAAGTATAGGTTTTATTCTATTCATAATGTGGAATTTTTTTAAAAATTACCATTTAAAGATATTGCAATCTGTGCGTAATACACATGCGGATTATTATTTACATGTAACGGAAACCTCGAATGAACATGATAACGCGGCGTATATCAAATACGACCCGACCTGATTTACTAAATGGACAACATAACGTGTGTGTTCACATAGAGATGAAATTGATACTTCCAGCAGGGAGATTGCTGCCGTCCTTATATTACAATCCACTATTTTATTTTAATCGACTTATATACACAGTGATCGTAGGCTGTGACAATAAAAATAACAAATTATATAACAACTGAGTAAAGGTGTATAAAAATTATTAGTGAAAAATCTGAAGCTTCTAACTTTTAATAAATGTAGAATTACAATTAAAATACTTTAAAATACCAGTAGTAACCAAATAAAGTATATTTTATTACAATTGTTTGTTGCTCCCAGACTAACCATAACTTAAAATTTAACCTTAATTCTAAAATTATTTAAAGTTCTAATGTTTCGTTTAAAATAAAAGATTCTGTAAATTTATACATTTGAACACTAATGTTTAATTTAAATTATTGGTTTTTGAGTTACGTGAAGAGAAATTTCAATTAATAAAACAAGTTAGAATTCACTTTCTTCACAATTTATTTTGTATTCAGTAGATGTACATTTCGAGCACTAAGTGCTCATTATCAATAGCTAACTGTTAGCACTTAGTGCTCGAAATGTACATCTAGTGAATACAAAATAAATTGTGAAGAAAGTGAATTCTAACTTGTTTTATTAACTAATGTTTAAGCTAACAATAATTAAACAATCTAAGACGTAGAATTCAAGTAAAAAAAGGGAAGTTCAAACACTTTATTATTTCCTTATTGAAGGGTTTTGATTCTATCGTGATAACTTCGCACAACTCACATAAAACCGTGAAAGGAAGTTCACTTCATAATTTTTGCATTATAATGTTTAGTTCTGCGGGAGGATATTAATAATACAGTGGTTTTACATATTTAAATATAATGGTGTGTTTCCACATCAACTCATCAAAATAACACAGTTGTGGATTTGATAACCCTAAATTTTTAATAACATGTAGATGACTAATTTATAAAGGTTTTTCCCTCAAATAGGATACATTAATAGATCTGAATCTTTTTTTTTGTGCACTCGTGGATAATGTTAAGAAAATAATTAAATTTTTCTGTTCAAGTCATGATCGTCTTAAAAATAAATCATTGTGACAATTACAAAAACAAGTATTTTTATTTTATTCACTTTTGAATTGCAATGATTTTATTTTCTAAATCTTCTTTACTTCATTTATCTGTAAAAGTTGTCATAAAATTTTAATTATTTAATCTAAATCACATATAAACATTAGCAAATAAATTATACCTGCAGTGTTTTAAACATTTCCTAATGTCATTCACATACTGTATGAAGAGTGATGATGAATCAAGAATACTTCATTGTGGTACACCAGTTTCAATTCATAATGTATGTGAATTGCTATCTTCGATCACTCAAAGTACCTATGGAATCATATGAAAATAACACTTTCATTTTTCAATTATAACTTTATTAACCCTATTAATATTTCAATCGCTTTGCATACTAATGAAACTTATTTTTCGTTTTAATTTTTGTTAATTTACGTAAACTAAATGCTATTTTCTTTCAACGCAGTTTCCCCAGCTGGAGTAAATGGAGGATATTATCAAAGTGGTGCTTTACCCGTCCAGCAGGCTCATTCGACGACGCCCCACGAAGCTCCACACACGGTAGCTCCGACTACAGCGCCACCTACACCTCAGCCTCAACCACCAACAGGACCTGTCATCCCTCCCCACGCCCTAGTAAGTATCTAATTTTGATATCAATTACAGAAAATAACAGTGCCATAAATATAAGAAGTAAAATCATTAAAAATTATTTTTTTAGTAATATTTCATAAAATTTGATTAGGTATTAGGTATTATTTATTTTATCCAAGATGCTAACAAAAGTATTCCAATATTATACATAATAATTCTTTAAAATGTATTGTTTTAAAAAATGTCGTATTGACATACTTATGTCAAAATTGGTAAAAAATAGGTGCTAGCAATGGTAAAAATAATATAGCCTGAATGGCAAGAATCGCCTGCTGATATTCATCGTCAGTACAGGAAATAATGGGAAGAACACTGCAATGTGAACTCCGCCTTCAGGTCTTGCGATTTTAAAGTTATTCTGAATGTATTTTATTTTGTATCATTTTTTTAGTAAGACTTGTAAATCTAATAAACTAAACTTAAAAGCTAAAATAAAACACTTACTATGTTTTTACCACTAAAATTTTAGTGGTAAAAACATAGTAAGTGTTTTATTTTAGTGTTTATCATGAATTACCACATAGTAATGGTCGCAACCATTATTATGATTAAACTTAAAAGACTTATTCAAGTATGTAATTTACTGTTTTATATAAACACGTTTTGCAATGATAAATACTTACACAAATTCATGACTTAAATTTCGATTTAACAAGTCATTATCGATTATTTATTCATATGATGATTTCAATATCAACTACTAAAAATATTTTTAATTACCAAATAAATAATCGTGTTATATTATAAGAACTGTACCCTTTGCTAGGAGGCAGATGCGTGTTTACATTATTAAGAGAAATATTTGCCTGTGTGTTGAGATAACAGTATCATCAGCTATGGAATAAAATATAAAATATTTTTCATTATGGCTTTGATATTTTAATAATAATAATGATAAACTTTTTTTATTATCCCATGTTTTCATTCTACTGATAATAAATAGGAATAGCTTGTAAATTACAACAATAATAAACCTTATTTATTCATAATCTCACTTATATACATTTTATTTTTTTATTTTTTTGTTTAAGGTATTTTTAAATTCAAACATTAATAATAATAGGCTTTAGGTTAATTAATTTTGGTCAAATCTATAAAATATGTAATATGTTTTGGGCTACTCATGCAAGTAAAATTAGTGTTAAATTTTTAATTTTTATTATTAGTATTTTTTATTTATCTATTTTTTTTGTTGTTTTTTTTTTGTTGAATTTGGTTCTCGTTTATCACGTGGTGATATAAACAACCCTTAATAGTATTTTTTAATTCAAGTATCAAAACACTTCTGACAATTAATTTCAAGAATATGCACAATTTTCCCTTTAGAATTTTAATTATAATTTGATTTAATCAAAAAAACGAATTTATTGTATTTTTTTTTTAGGTTTTATTTTTTATATATGAAGAAGTCTTGCTTGTTGTTTCTTATTTATAGTGGAAAGCATTGTAAGACTGAACATATAATAATTTATGGCCTTAAATTAGGAGCTCACCAATAAAGCAGAGTCGATTTTGAATTAATATGTAAATTTTTATAATTTCAGCCTATGAGCACACCGGATCCAACAAACCATCATGCTTCGAAGCCAGAACCATCAGAAGTCCACTAACATCATGGGTGAAACAAGCCGGTGTGAAGGCTTGCGTCGAAATGTGTGTGTTCTGGACATAGGAGAGAATGAATGCGTCACTATTCAATGCATTATATGTTAATTTTGTTCTTAAAAGTTATACATATCGTGGATTTTCGTATATAAAAAGGTATAAAAAAAAGCAAAACAGCGTAAAGAAATACATCACATTGTTATAATTGAAGTCGTAAATAGATGTAAAACGTTGGCGTTTCCATAACCTCTGGTTTATAAATATAAATGTTTAGTAAAAAAAAAGAGTATGTTTTATATGTTGTGTATGTTTTTATTTTTCCTTCATTTATGTATATATTACAGTGAGCCAATTTTATATTTTTGTAATAATGAATGTGATTGATGAATAAAATCAAAATGTGAAAGATGTTATCGAAACGTCCCTACGACTCTTGTATGATAATTAAAATTTCTACTTATATAAAAAAACAAATACAAATTTCTTTTTCTTAGTTGATATATTTGTAAAAAAATTACAACGCTTTTTCTTCTAAATGTACGGCACATTCTGTGAGTAATAGATTATTTTCGTATTTTCCATTCACAAGCGCGCGCATCATTGATTGTACAACCACAAAATCTCCCGTACATTTTTTAGGTTAGTGCATTGATTGAAGGATTTTCCATGTCGTGTAATTATTCATTTCTCAGATCGTTGGAAACCTACGCTCTTTTTTTTATATATGTACACATCGTTTTCCTGCCCGACATTTAAAATTCTTCGTTCATTATTTTTTTAATACATAAGTGCATTATAAAGTATGCATGTGAACGGTTTATACACGGCGTCTTCCACCGCAACCACCATTTTCGCGTGCTCCTGTGACGGGAGACTTCGTTTCATTAATCGTTGCGGTGGGATACGCCCGTCGACAAACACTTGTATGATTGAAAAAGTAATAGCCCAAACTTTTTATGTTTAAAACTTAGGAAATAAATACTATAATTATATATAAATATATATGAAAGACAATTTTACACGATGTTAAAGCGTGTTGGTAAAAATTATTATTAATATAAACTAGAGACTAAAACAAGTGAGGTGTCAGTGCGCGAAAATTTGAGGTTTGTTTTCATATAACGTAGCATTTCTTTTTTTTTAGTAAAATTAGTAATATTTGTGACTAATTACAGTGACCATATTTTGAAACTGATGCTATAAATACATACTAATTATAAAAAAAAAACAAAGCATATTACTTTTCGTATTTCTCTCTATCTCTTTCTCTCTAATTGAAAGTAAATCACATCCGGTCTATTTCGAATACGCATCATGAATGTACATTCCAGCCATTCCCCCGCCCCCCCACACACAAATACAAACAAACACATACACACACAAACGAGTCGACAAATTTCTCATCCATCGTTCAAGAGGCAACAGTTACGGTGTGCTATTTTACTAAGTATATTTTTATAATCGCCATTTTTAGAACAATTTATAAAGTAATGGAAAATGGTTCACCAACTGCAATAAATTTTATTTATCGTTGAGACTTGTCTAAATCAGTAATATGCATTGTTACGGAACTTTTCAATACCACTGGAAATAAAAATAGCAACAGCATGACAAACAAAAAATTGTAGGGCTATTGGACTTCCACAAATTTTGAATAAATACCTTAAAAATATTGTTTTTATTGTGTTGTATCCACCACTTATGCTTATGCAATTCCTTTTTCCCCGCTTATTTCCATGTTATAATTCAAAACAAGTCAATGTTAATGTGATGAATTATAGCCTTAAAACTATATAAAATAAAAATAGTGCGTCCTTTCAGGAACAAGACATTCAATTATTGCAATTTTTAATTTTATTAAATACCTGATGTATTTGAAATATTTTCCCCTACTACATTTATGGTTGAATTTTTAATTTAACTTACTCAACATTTAGTTTGTTATTAAATTAAAAATGTCACATTTAAGGTTGTATTTTTTTATTTATTGAACATTAGCTATTTTCATTTTAAAATTGGTGATGTAGCAATCATATTATTTTTTTTTCTGCATTTTATTATTCTATTATCATTTACAGTTATTTAAAAAATTTCAATCAACTCTTAATCTTCAAAAAATGTGAAAATCTTTAGTTTGTCTTATTATTGTGAGTTTAAAATTTTAACATTTAATTAAATGATAATATACATACAAAAATACAGTTACATAAATGAAAGGTAATAAAAATACTTAAATATTCAATTGTTAATTACTTTAAAACATGTAATATTTATGTTTAGCTTTATGTATTATTGAAATATGGTTAATATGAGGTGCAATCAGTAAATATTTAAAAACAAAGTAATTGTTAACATTTCAGCTATATAGCTTACAAAATATAGGTAAATGGTGTATAGATTGTTTTGAATTATTATTTTTTATCTTGCACCTTATGAAATTTTGAATATATATATTTACTAATAACTAATTTACATATAAAAATTTAATTAATAGTATCAAGAGTTTAATTAATTTGTGTAGAAGTTTAATTTGTTCATTATTATTATTTTATATAAATTTTAATTATACTAAAGGTAGAATTTCAGATATATATTTTTTTAAATAGGCAACTTTAAGTACAGCATTTTTAACCCCATTTTATTGCGAGTGAGCGCGAAGAATATAGCGAAAATTCGAGATTTTGTATCAGGATCACAGGAAAGCGAAGAGGTGTTTGTGCATAAGCAGGAGGTTAAGGATAAAAAAGTCATCGCCGTGTAGTTACCACAATATAATTTCACTATTCCCCGTTAGATGTCACTTCTTCACTAATTTTTAAAACGTAATCATTCGATTATTTTACATTATTATATTGTTTACAAACTTAAATTATCGTTGAAATGCATGGCAGTTTTTAATTCGAGTGGTAGACGATGCATTCTAAAACTTTAAGTAAAACCATAGAATATGTTTCTTTTGTATAAAAGTGTTTCCAATCAAGTTAACTACGCTTTTATAATCTAATTTCAATTGTTAGTTCAGTGTAAAAACTTTAGTGCTAAATGTTTTTTATTTAAAAAACTGTGGTTAATTATCTTCAGCTGAATGGAATTGCCAATTGGTTCTAACATAATCAACATTTAAAAACTGGTAATTATGTATACGTTTATATTACTTAACGGTAATATAAAGTAAGAAAATAAATTATTTGTAAAAATAATAAATATATAAAAGATAAATAATATATTGTGGACTAAATTTAACATTCACCTTGGTTAATATTTTTAATTAAATACTATAAAATTGTTGGCATTCTATTTCTTCTGGAACTTCTCGATCCGACAGGATTTCCACCCAATTTACTCTGTATCTGCATGAGTGTTTTATCTTTCGATTCGATTACGAACAAAACGTTGAAAACTATCCCTACCGTGGACACACAAGACAGGAATAGATAATTCTTCCATGTCGTCACATCGTCAATTCCGATAGTTATTATTATCATAATCATGATGTAGACAAAAAGCCAACGTAGCGTCATGGAGAGGAGTTTCACCCATGGATAGACTTGGAATGGAAGGTAGTCGTGTTGGACGATATCCGGTATTAAGCTGTAACCCATCTCGTAAGATATAATAAGGAAAGCGTTGAGAATTAATTTTAGGACGTTGATGCTATCAGGAAACGCTTGCAGAATATCGTTAAAGTAAAAATATGCAGCCATCGTGTATAACATGATGGTGACCAACACGCTGCTTAATATGATCGGCCTACGCACACCATACGCGCCACGAGCAAGGACCAGACAGCTCACTATCCTAGAAACATAGAAGATTATTCCTAACAACATTCCATCTTCGACTTTACCAAAAACGTCTATTGGAACACTCTTATCTTGTTCGCTGAGTATCGTCAATCCGAACGAGAGTATGGCGTAATATCCAGAAAATTCTCTGAAGAAACACAAGCCGATTATTATAAGCACTGCTTTATAAACCACCCTTTTTAAAAACATGTATTTTGCTGATATATCCACCGAACGTAACTCGTAATCCTTCTTAATATGTCTCATATCGTCGTAAATATTAGTTTCACCGCGCAAGAATTTTAACGCCTTCTCAGCTTTCGTAGGGTGCTTTCCGTACAGGAAAACCGGACTTTCTGGTAGGAAAAAGTACATGATGAACGTAACTGATGCAAGGGCAGCTCCTATGACCGAGTAGTACATAGGAATAGTTTCGTTTAATCCAATCACGAACGAAAGTAACACACCCATCAGTACGCTAGACTGAAATAATATCTGAAATTGAGTGGTGTGACCATTATGCACAGAATCCCAGAGTATAGTCTCTCCGCACACAATAAAACCAATCGACAGAAACCCGGAACAGAAAATCATCCACTTGTAGAGGGTTTCACTATGTATACTCGATATAAGTACCCAACAGATCACTTGTAGAGGGCAAATAATCAGAACCACCAATCTCGGCCCTCTCCTCTCCTTCAACACTTGCAGCAAAGCGCATCCGAAAGACGCACCGAGCGGAGCTAATCCGGCCACTGAAGGGAACGAGCTGTCCTGCATATCTAAATCTAAATGTTTCCTTATTGCAGGACACGACCACCCCAGGACAATGCCGAAACACATTGCACCTGTTGAAACTTTATTTCAATCAATTGAATTAAGTCTCGTTGTGAGGAAAGTGTACCTGTTAAGGCGCAGTAGAGTTGTGGGAGGTATTTTCCCTTGTTGACCACTAGCGAGCGCATGCGCAGCTTCTCCTCGGTCATGGAGTAGGGATCTTCGGAAAACTCTCGACTGGTCATTGCCGAGTTTATTAGTTCTGCACTATCCATATCTTAAAAGTAAGATTGTTATTGTTATAATATTTGTTGAAGGTTGTCAAACTGACTGACATATTGAGGAGATTGAAATTGGTACGAAGATATTACTTTTAGAATTTGGTAAGTACCATTTAAACTTTTATTGAGAACATGTTGATTGAAAAAGTGTTCGATTTTAGTATTATTCGAGCAATTTGAGAGACAGAATAGAAGTGATCATGGAGTATACAAATGAATAGAAAGATAGATTTGTGTAACATTTGTTAGTTAAGATTACAAAGGTGTGAATAAATTGCAAATAAATATATAAATTTAATAAAAATTGAATTAAGAAAATAGGAGGAAATAAAAAATTAATGTGATCGAATGACAGTAATAAGCTCATTTTCACACACATAAATACACGAATAACATGCCAGAGTGGTCAATATTCAAACGTAGTAGTACTACTATTATTAAAACTAAAATGGTGTACGTTATTAATTAAAGAGCAATGAATTAACACTCTGAAGACTTTCAAATAAAGACAGTAAATGAAATCAATTTTCTAGAGCCCAAAATTGAAAATCATTATTTATTATTATATTTTTACATATTAATAAATAAAACCGAAGAAATTGCAGTTAACAAGCATTCTTTTCTTACAGGTATTCCGCAACTATTTGACATTCAATACTTTAATTCAAATGAGAAGCCGTACATTGGACAAAATAGGAAATTTGCAGCCTTTTAAAGAATTCGTAAGCAGACATTATGTATAGGATATCTACAAAAAGTATTGAGGCCTTTAATGTTTGTAAGTATTTTGGGTTGCCTATCAGTATATTTCGTATTAAACGTATTTTTTAGTTAAAAGCATTTAATTCGAAAAATATATTTTCTAAGAAAACAGGATCACTTTGTTTTGCCACTTTTTTTCAAGATGTATTCAAGATGTACCACAAAGTAAACGCCTCCACAATTAAATATATTTTGTGCCTAAAATTGTATTTATCTTACAGTTTACATTATTTGCATTTATTTTTTTATTATGATATTCTTTACCTTCTGCGAAAGTGTATCAAGTATAAATTATTACATTTAATCAGAAAAGCATAAAAACAGTAAGTTAATAAGATGTATTACGAATTGAACGTTTTTACCATTAATTATTATTTCTTAAAAAAATAACCAATGATACGCTTACAAATTATTATGATAAAGTCAATTCCACTGTTCAGATTGTCTTTATTCTTCTATTAGGCAATTAGCAAGTTTTAATATGTTTGTAGGCCTCAAGAGTGTGCATATATGATATTTATGTTTCCAAATTTCCAGAGTATCTTGAGTTGTCTATATATGCATACATTTAAAACTTTAAAGTGGTTAAATTATGCAACCAATTATACACTACTGTAATTTAAATTCATGTTTTAATAATTTAATTAATAATTTTAGCAGCAGGAAAGGATTTCTGTAAATAATGAAAAGGGAAACAAGAAAAATGAATATAACGAAAACCATCGGTTAGAATTAGGTTCTAACAAAATTGACAATTAAAGAATGAAGTAGTGACGAATAGTAAGTATTTATGAAGGTAGAGTGTTGTAGTGTTATGTTGATTTTTTTGTTAGTATAAACTTCATCCTGCAGATTGCTTTTAAGTATATTTAATTTTTCTTCACCCTACGATCATGTAAGTTATTTTACATACAATGTTTAAGGTATTACTTTTCAATATATTAGTTAACCATTGAAATGTTTTGTTAATTAATGTTAATACCTTGATCATGAAATTTTTAGTCGGAGCAGAGCCAAAATATCTATAAATGTGCAAAGAAGCATAAAAACGACAAAAACCATTGCTTAATATTAGGTTGACAATTGTTGAAGGGAATGGCGAAGAATAGAAAGGATTTGGAAATGTAGAGTTTAATGAAAGTTAATAAATAGAAAAAAGGCGAAAACATTTCGTAAATCTACAACAAATGAGTCTTATAAAGACTACAAAAACAACTTATTGAAACAACTAGTTCTCTGGCTAATACCTCGACAGACATTGAATGATACAAAAGTAATTTGCGTGTTATAAATAGCAAGGCTGTCAAAGCAACACTAGTTTGAATGTATTTATTTCTGTAAAATAAACCAAAAAGTGAGTTATGTTGAAAAACTGTTTTATTAACAGATAATTAAATTTTAAATTGATATAAATTGATTAAAAATGAATTTGAAATATAGATAAACACTTAAAATAGTTCACAATTATCTATATTATATCATTACTTGTATGTACTTGAAAAATAAAGATTGTATCAATTTAAAATTCAATCCACTATTCCTACAAAGAAGAAAGCATTTCAACGACAAAACTCCACGTTTAATAATCAAAACCAGACCGAACATTTGTAATCTGTGCAGCAGCAATTTCCCAATTTCCATTTACATAACGCAATCTCGGAATTCAATTCAAAATAGAACAAAAATTAGTAGGGAGGTGCACCGATGCCAAACGTTACAATTCACCTATAAATTATTTTATAAATAACGTATATATTTAAATATAATTAATATAAAAATATATTAGAATGTATTATTTTAAATATTTAATGAAGAATTAATGAAAGTTTTTATTTAAATCGAGTGAAATTCTAATCGGAATTATTGTGAAAGGTGAGGGCGCAATTCGGCAACACCGCGGTGAAGGCGGCTGTGTTTGGTTTGATGGTTGACGTCTTGTTGTGCTACGTGACAATAAATGGCTCAGAATATTGGAATTCGCCGTGCAAATTCGATATTCAAGTGTGCAACCAATTAATCCAGGTGAGTGTTACGTATTTGTGTAAGCGTTCGGCGGCCTTCACGTGATAACGCGCACCCCGGCCGAACATAACCTATACCAATAATTTTACTCTATTGCGTTCCGCCTCTTCGCATTCCTCTAAATCAATTACAATTTACACCGATTATCGTATTAGCCGTCCTATATGGCGTTTAATTGTCGCCGTATTGTGATCAATCATGTGGGGTACAGGATGTGAGTGAGAGGCAGAAAAATAAGAATCCAGCTATTCCTACACCAGTTGAATGTTAAGTAGCCCCGCAGAGGGGAATTCATTCACTCGCTGTTCTCGCTCCGGGGCCTTAAGTCCCATATCTATTTGTCTCTATTTAAAAATCACGCGATCCGCCGGCGCGGTTGTGGATTGGCCAGCGCCGGCTACCAGACACGCTTGCTTTGTTCAGGCATTGTTGTTTTGTTTATTATTATTTTTTTTGTGTTGGGCCCCTCGCGCCCCCTTAGGTCATCTGCTTCGGTAATTAAGACGCCTGTTGTATATCCCGCATAGAGGATTACTATGGGCGTATTTGCGACGGGATTTAACGTACTAGTTGGTTAATGTCATTTATTTATAAATTTGCCGAAAGTAATTGATCACTTATGCCATAAAAGAGAATGTATTTGTATATTTCATTAAGTACTCAATTAGCGTCTCACTTAAGTCGTAGTTAAAACCTAGATTGGTTTAATTTGACACTATTTGGTTGATGATAAGATTATTTAACAATACAAAGGCAAAAAAGTTATCGTTTTTAATTTTATCATTAAACAAAAACTTCTGGAATTAAATGAAAATTTGTTTAGATATTTTTCGATCTTTCATTTAGTTTTATAGGAATGATAGTAGAGATTTTTGCTACTGTAAACCTACAAAAATTGGTTTTAAAGCATTTGTTTTATTTGTGTTTTTATTACGCATTTTGCGTATTTAAAGTAACCAATGTTATAATTTCGTTTACGTATCTGAAGGCGTGTTCATTTAGCAACCAGCGAATTCTCGCCGGTGTTGATTGCATCTGGTTTATTTGACCGTGAAATAATGCTGGCTACGAAGTTAGCATTCCCATGCTTGCTGTCATCGGCGCGGCCCGTTTCGTTTTGAAACTAAGATGTGCACTTCGGCGCCAATATTCAATAAACGTCGCTATGAATCTCGTAGTTTGTCTATAAAGGTTTACTGTTAAATAGTCAGGGTCAGTAGGTTTGGTTAGTGGTAAGCAGATCATAAAATCAAGCCCTAATAATTAATAATTCAAGACTTATTTGAATTAAATTAAATTAAAAATAAATAATAGATCATTTGCAAGGGATCTTGAACTGTGCCTAAGACCTAGCCTAGACTTAAGTTATTGCCCGACAAACAAAAATACTGATTTATTCCTGTCAAGCAGAGCTCAAGTGTAGGATGACGATTTTGCGTGCTCGAAATCTTAAACATAACCTATAAAGACAAATGAGGTTATGTAACAAAACAGATTGTTGGTTTACTGCAAATAAAAAAAAAAAAACAAGAAACTACTATTTACGAAAAACTGTAGTATATCTTTTCGAATCTTAAACTACATGATGATCTTGAAGTCATGGCGTAGCGTAAATCTAATTATGCTGGACTTCGGTCCAATCTGAAATTGATAGTTCATCGTCTTAAGATACATTGGTAAATCGGGTACACAAATTTTATTAATTGATAATAGATTATACAAAATTCTTACGTATGTTTTACTGTTTGGAGTATGGGATAAAGATTTGGCGGCTGTCATTTGTCATTTGAAGTTTTCATGTGTCATTTGTCATCTGCCGATTTCAAAATAAGACATTTGCAATTTACCAATTGATACTTTAAAATAATTTATCATAGGTTATCTATTTTTGTCATCAGTCGATTTTTAATTGTCATGTGTGATTTGTAATATATTATTTATAATTTGTCATATTTAACTTCTTATGTGTGATCTGTCATTTGTTACTTGTCACCGATTGATTAATATTTTCAATATAAAATGTTTGTTTATTTTGTGTTGCATTAAAAATAAAAGATAAATAAATAAATTTGACATCCATTATTTGTAATCTGTCATCTGTTGTTGGCCATCTATTAATCGTCACCTGTCGTTCAATATTTATCATCTAACGGATGTCCAACAATTATTGCAGTCCCATGTGGCGTTGGAATCAAATACGTAGGCCGATCCTTACATGTGCCAAATAAATTGAACTGACATTTTAATTGTCAAACAGAATTCTGTTTTTGAGTAAACATATTCTAATTACGTATTAAAGTTAACAATACCTTAAATCCACATTTAAATTATGTTTGACAATTAAAATGTCAGTTCAATTTATTTGGCACATGTAAGAATCGACCTACGTGTTTAATCCCAACGCCACCCGGGATTACAATAATTGTTGGACACCCGTTATCAATTGTTAACTATTATTTCTTATTTGCCATTTCTCATTTATTATTGGCAATTTAAGGTTTGTTTCTTTGTCATGTTTTTATCTAATAGTTTCTGTTTGATAAATAAATGAATTAGTCATGTCTTACTGACAGATATTACACTTAATAAAATTGTTCCATGTAAAATGGACATAAATATGCCAGTAATGGCCAATATATACCCAATTGGTAAAAATACGTTGCAGAGAATGAATATTTTCATCTGAAGCAAAAGGGTCCTGAGTGGAAGAACACATGGTGAACTCCGCCCGCAAGTCCTGTGACCTAAATTTTTGTATTTTTTAATGTATGTATCTCAATTTGTTTACCATATTTTAACAGGATATTGTAAAGTAAAAATGAATAAATAAAATAAATGAATAATATTTGACAACTGACATTTTCCATGTATCCTATTGTGACCTGTCATTTGTTTTGTGTCATATGTCAATTTCAAAACAATATACATATTTGTCATCTGCCATTTATCATCTGCCGTTTTTCATTTCCATTTGTCATCTGTAAATTGTTTATCATCTGTCAATAGTCGTTTGTCATTTGTTATCTATTGGTTGTCATTTCTCGTTTGATAATATCTGTCATTAATCATTCCATATTTCTCAGTGGTTATTTGTGGTTTGTCATTAGTTTTTTTTTTTATTTTGTTTTATTCTGTAATGTGTTAAATGGCTTTTGTTCTGTCGTTTATTATTTGCCATTTGTCATATGCCGTTTATCATTTGTCATCATTCAATATTTATTTGTTACTTATTATCTATTGATTGTCATCTGTCATTAGTTACCTCTCATTTGTTGTTTGTCATCTCATCTGTTATTAGACATTTTTCATTTGAGTAAAATGTGGTTTGTCATTTTCTTGTATTGTTTATTTTATTGTGCATTGTATTAAATAGATTCAGATATGTAAACGTATTTATCAATTATATATTATGTCCTACCCTGTATTATTTGGAACTCGTGACTGACAACGCTAAATAGTCAGTCATCGGTGACTGACGCGGCCCCATTGGAATACTTCAGTGTCAGTCGCTGGCGACTGACAGTAATTTCTTGCTTGTCATGTGTTATTAATCATTTCTCATTTGGCATTGTTCATCTGTCGTTTGTCATTTGTCGTATAATATTTTATTTTATTCTGTATTGTAATTAATAGCTTCTGCCATATATACAGGGTGAGTTTTTTTCGATGTTCTCTATGGGGATCTCGGAAACTATAAGAGATAGAGAAACGGTTAAATGGGGAAAGAAGTGTAGATTTACGAGACGAATAAAATTCCACTTTCAAAGTTTTCAAAAAAGTCAAGGGTAACTAGATATTTTGAAAAAAGTAAAAAGGGTCAATTTTTTCAAATCAATATATTTCGGTTATTATAACAGATAGAAAAAAACTGTAAAGGACACAGTTTTAGATAATTTTATGCAGATTAATAAAAAATAATCAGAAAATTTTTATCGCCATTATTTTCCGAGATATGACGCAAACTTACATTTTTTTAAATGGAAACCATAGTTGGCTGTGACCTCATTCAAAAGGTATTTTTTTTCTCTTTAATCCAATATTGCATACGTCATAGTTATTTCTAAAAATGAGTGAGTTATAGTTATTTTAAATTTTATTGTAAATAAAAAATGGGTAGCCATGAAAAAGATGAAAGTAAAACAATTGCAGTTGTTTATAATAATAGCAATATTGTAATTATTAGTTCTACAAAGTTAAATAAAAATGAAAAACCAGCATAAGAATAATAATTTTGTAATTATCAAATGTCCTTCTGTATGTGGTATAAACCCATTTGTCAAGAGGATAATACGTTTCTTACAAAAATATTATGAACAGATGAATCGCGATTTACTAATTGTGGTATTTTTAATCGCCACAATGAACCTAGATGAACTTAAGAGAATCCACGAGAAGTTTCACAGAGAAAACTACAAATTAAATTTGGGTTTAATCCATGGTGTGTTTGGATTAATAATTCTCGGTCCATATATTTTTGAAAGCTCACTAAGTGAAAATGATTACTTTCATTTTCTTCAGAAAACATTTGAAGATACGCTCGATTGTTTAAATTTATCATTACAAGCAAGATTGAAATGGTTCCAATATGACGGTGCTCCACCTCATAACATGTTGGCTTTACAAATTATTTAAATGATGCTTTTCTTAACTCATAAGTGGGAAGAAATAAACCAATCCCAGGGCCACCTAGATCTCCCGATCTGCGCATTTTAGAATTTTTTCTGTGGGGTTATGTAAAAAACAAAGTATATGAAAAATCATATCAATCTGTGGAGGATCATAAACTAGTTGTTATTGAAACATATAATTAAATTTACATGAGAATAGTCAAAAAGCCATAAATTCAATTGTATAAAGATATAATTTATGTTATAATAGTATTAATAGTGGACTCTGACCATATTTTTTTAATATTAAAATTTCTCTCTCATTGATATATTCATAATTACAGAATTACTTTATGCCGTTGTTTCATTTTGGTTTATCTCTGTAAAACTAATAATTACAATATTGCTAATATTATAAACAACTGCAATTGTTTTACTTTCACCTTTTTCATGGCTACCCATTTTTTATTTATAATAAAATTTAAAATGACTAGAACTCACTCATTTTTAGAAATAACTATGTGATATGCCATATTGGATTAAAGAGAAAAAAATTACCTTTTGAATGAGGTCACAGCCAACTATGGTTTCCATTTAAAAAAATGTAAGTTTGCGTCATATCTCGGAAAATAATGACGATAAAAATTTTCTGATTATTTTTTATTAATCTGCATAAAATTATCTAAAACTTTGTCCTTTACAGTTTTTTTCTATCTGTTATAATAACCGAAATATATTGATTTGAAAAAATTGACCCTTTTTACTTTTTTCAAAATATCAAGTTACCCTTGACTTTTTTGAAAACTTTGAAAGTGGAATTTTATTCGTCTCGTAAATCTACACTTCTTTCCCCATTTAACCGTTTCTCTATCTCTTATAGTTTCCGAGATCCCCATAGAGAACATCGAAAAAAACTCACCCTGTATAAATGAATTTATCATTTTTATTTAATGCCTTGTCCTGTATTATTTGACAACTGTAATTTTTCATTTATCTTTTGTCAGCTGTTATATGTTATATCTAATTTTTATTGCACTTTATCATTTATAATCTTTTATCTGTCATTTCTCTTTTGTCATCTGTCAATTCCAAAATAAGACATTTGTCACCTGCCATCTGTCATCTGCCGCTTGTCATTTTCATTTGTCATCTGTCAAAATTAAGTTATTATTTGTTGGCCATTGTGTGTCATTCATTTTTGACATTTGTAAGTCATATGGCATTTGTCATTTTTCATCGGTCTATATTCATTTATTATTAGTTTTATATTGATTGTCATCTGTTATTGATTGTTATCATTTGTTAACATTTTGGTTTTCTTTGTTTTTAAGTTTTATTTTATAAAATGAGTAACAATTTGCTTATTTAATTCATTTTGATGCATTTTTAGACGAAATTATGGGTTTTTATATGTCACAGGTGACAAAACTACAATGGCAAAAAATTATGCGTTTACCCCGTCAGGCAATGTGTCAGTCACGTGTTTCATTCTCACAAGCGTTCTCTCTAACAAATGTTTTTGATTTACAAAAATAAATTTGGAATTTATTAAATATACGGGTTTTATTTTTCAACATAGTATATTTTTTCCGAGAATATACCTATAGCTGTTTGAAGAAATGATAGGTGGCCAATTCGTGAGTGACCGCGCTAAATAATAAGTTTAAAGTAGGTACTCGCTGTCAGTCATCAGTGACTGAAGCGGCCCCACCGGAATACTTCAGTGTCAGTCACCGGTGACGGCCAACGTGTTAATAATCATTTTTCATTTGACATTGTTTATTTGTGGTTTAATAGCTTCTGTCTAATATATAAATGCATTTTTCAATTATAATTTATGCCTCGTCCTGTGTTATTTTATAACTGTCATTTTTCATGTATCTTTTGTCACAAATCATTTGTCAGCTATTATATGTTATATGCCATTTTTCATCGTAGTTTATCATTCGTGATCTGTCATCTGTATTTCTCGTTTGTCATCTGTCAAGTCCAAAATAAGACATTTGTCACCTGCTGTCTGTCATCTGCCGTCATTTTCATCTGTCAAAATTAATTTATTATTTGTTGTCCATTGTTTGTCATCCATTTTTGACATTTGCTAAGTTATTTTTCTTCTTTGATTTGTGATTCCTTATCAGTAATTTACCACCTATTTTCATCAGTTGTCATCTGTGGTTTATTATTTTTCATTTGTCGTCTGTATTCATTTTTATTTGTTTTCTAGTGATTCTCATCTGTCGTTGGTTACCTATCATTTGTCGTCTATCATTTGTTATTAATCATTTTTTATTTGACATTGTTTATTTGTGGGTTAATAGCTTCCGTTCAATATGTAAATGCATTTGCCAATTATATCTTTTATAACATTTACACCTCGTCCTGTATTATTTGACAACTGTCATTTTTTATGTATCTTTTGTCATAAATCATTTGTCAGCTATTTTATGTTATATGTCATTTTTCATCGTAGTTTATCATTTGTAATCAGTCATTTGTCATTTCTCTTTTGCTATCTGTCTTTTTGATTTTGTATTCATTTGTTATTAGTTTTCTATTTATTCTCATCTGTTGTTGACTGTTATCATTTATTGCCTGTTATTTGTTAACATATTGGTTGCCAACAAGTTTTTTTGTAAAATGTAAAAAATGTTTTCTTTGTTTTTAAGTTTTATTTTATAAAATGAGTAAGAATATGCTTACGGGTTTTTATGTGTCAGACACAGGTGACTGTCAAAGCTCTAATAACAAAAAATAATGCATTTCACCCCGCCAGGCAATGTGTCCCACTCTCATAAAAGTTCTCTCTAACAAATCAAAAATCACAAAAATTTGGAATTTATTAAATATACGGGTTTTATTTCAATATAGTACATTTTTATCGAGAATATACCTACAGATGTTTGACACGGAACTCGTGACTGACAGCGCTAAATAGTAAGTTTAAAGTAGGTACTCAATGTCAGTCATCGGTGACTGACGCGGCCCCATTGGAATACTTCACTGTCAGTCACCGGTGACTGACAAAGCGGTCAACGTGTTAATAATCATTTTTCATTTGAAATTGTTTATTTGTGGTTTAATAGCTTTTTCCAATATATACATGCATCTATGCCTCGTCCTGTATTATTTGAGAACTATCATTTTTCATGTATCTTTTGTAATAAATCATTTATCAGCTATTATATGTTATATGCCATTTTTCATCGTAGTTCATCATTTGTAATCTGTCAACTGCCGTTTATCATTTTCATTTGTCATCTGTCAAAATTATTTTATTATTGGTTGTCATTTTTCATCGTACTTCATTATTTGTGATCTGTCATGTCATCTGTCATTTCTCTTTTCTTATCTGTCAATTCCAAAATAAGACATTTGTCACCTGCCATCTGTCACCTGGCGCTTGTCATTTTCATTTGTCATCTGTCAAAATTAATTTATTATTTGTTGTCTATTGTTTGTCATCCATTTTTTGACATTTGTTAAGTCATATGTCATATATCATTTGTCATTTTTAATTTGTAACTCCTTATCAGTAATTTACCACATATTTTCATCAGTTGTCATCTGTCGTTCTATTATTTTTCATTTGCCGTCTGTCAATATTCATTTGTTACTTGTATTCTAGTGATTTTCATCTGTCGTTGGTTACCTATCATTTGTTATTAATATTTTTTTATTTGACATTGTTTATTTGTGTTAATTTGGTTAATAGCTTTCGTTCAATATGTAAATGCATTTGCTAATTTTAATTTATGCCTCGTCCTGTATTATTTGGCAACTGTCATTTTTCATGTATCTTTTGTCATAAATCATTTGTCAGCTATTTTATGTTATACGCCATTTTTCATCGTAGTTCATCATTTGTAATCTGTCAACTGCCGTTTGTCATGTTCATTTGTCATCTGTCAAAATTATTTTATTATTGGTTGTCCATTGTTTGTCATGCATTTTGACATTTTTTGACAAGTCATATGTTATGTGTCATTTTTGATTTGTGACTCCTTATCAATAATATACCACCTATTTTTGTCAGTTGTCATCTCTCGGCTATAATTTTTCATTTATATTCTGTCAATATTCATTGTTATTAGTTTTCTATTGATTGTCATCTTTTGTTGGTTACCTATCATTTTTTGTCTGTCATTTGTTATTAATCATTTTTCATTTAACATTGTTTACCTCTGGTTTTATAGCTTCTGTCCAATATATAAATGCATTTGTCAATTATAATTTATACCTCGTCCTGTATTATTTGACAACTGTCTTTTTTCATGTATATTTTGTCATAAGTCATTTGTCAGCTATTATATGTTATATGTCTTTTTTCATCGTAGTTTATCATTTGTGATCTGTCATTTGTCATTACTCTTTTGTCACCTGTCAATTCCAAAATAAGACATTTGTCACCTGCCATCAGTTATCTACCGCTTGTCATTTTCATTTGTCATATATCAAAATTAATTTATTGTTTGTTGTCTATTGTTTGTCATCCATTTTTGACATTTGTTAAGTCATATGTCATTTGTCATAATAAATTATTTATGTACTGTACATATAGTATGTCATATATCATTTTCATCGTAATTTATCATTTGTAATTTGTTTAAATAATACAAGTTAGAGATCATTATCTATCAATTCCGGAACAAGACAATTGTCATTTGACATTTTAATTTGTTCTTTTCAATTCTGTTCATTTATCATTTGCTATGAATTGTTTGTCATCATTGTTTGACATTTCTCGTTTGTTACTTATTGATTGTTAATTGTTATATATCATTTAGTTATTTATCTATTATTTGGCTCCTGTCATTTATTATTTATCACTTGCCATTTATCATTTGTTATCTATTGTTTGTCATCTGTGAGCTGTTTTATCATTTCTTATTTACCACCTGTCAAAGTGCATTTATCTTTTATTATCTATTGATTGGCATTGACAACTTTTGTCAATATTTATCACCTGTCGATTGTTAATTTGCCATTGTGTTTTATGGTTTATCATCTGTTATTAGAAATTTTTGATCTATGATCTGTCAACATGTATTTATCATTTCTTATTTGCATCTGTTAAAATTCATTTATCATTTATTACATATTGTTTGTCAATTGTCATCTGCTGACATTTATTTGACTTTTGTTATCTATAGTTTATTGTTTGTGGTTTGTCACCTGCCTATTTGTTCATTATTGCGATTTGTGCTTTATCCTACTTTATTTGTGACCTGTCATTTATCATTCATCATTTCTCAGTTGTCATCTGCTAAAATTTGTTTATCATTTTTCAATTGCTACCTGTAAAAATAATTTATTATATATAGTTTGTTATTTGTTATCTTCCAATATTCATTTGTCATTGTTCACCTATTGTTTGTCATATGTTTTGTCATTTGTCACCTGTCGATTATTAATGCCGTTGTGATTTGTAATCTGACAATTCTTATTTGCTAAGATTTGTGATCTGTCCTCATTTATCATTTATCATCTGTCAAAATGTATTTATTTTTTCTTATTTGCCATATTTAAACATAAATTTATTATATTCATTTGTCATCTGTTATTTGTTTTTGTCATATGTGGTTTGTCACCTGTCGATTGTTAATTGTCATTGCGACTTCTGGTCATCTATCAATCATATACATATGTATTCTTTGTCACGTGTTTTTTGTGATTTATGACTTGTCAACTATCGTCAATCTGATTTGTCATCTGTCATTTAAGATTTATTACTTGCCATCTGTTATTTCTCATTTATCATTTTTCTTTGACATCCTTTACAATTTTAATATGTTTACGAACTAGTTTATATTATTTTGAGTTTATACTTCCAAATATTTTTCAAACTAGTACGCAAACAGATTTATACTTATATTTTTGATACTGTTAACTTATTTTTGACAATTTCAACTATTTTCGCAATATTCATTGTTAATTTCAGCTGCTTTTGATATTTTTATTGTTTTTTTTTTTAAATTATACAATTGCAAGGTTTGTTACCTTTAAAAACTTTCAATAAAACATTTTGCAATTATTACGCATTTGCATTTAGTGATAAATAATTTATTGAAAATGGTAAAAGGAGCATGCTGGGTCAACGAACTATTTACTAATGTAGGGCAAGAGTACGCTAGGACAATCAATAATTGATTGGGATAGGTCAAGGGTACGCTACGACAATGAATATTAAGTTGGGGTAGGTCAAGAGTACGCTAGAGTAGTGGATAACTTATTACCTTAGGTCTAGAATAGGGCAATGAATATCTAATTGGGGTAGGTCATGAGTACGCTAGGATAACGAAACATGGATTGGGATAGGTCAAGAGTACGCTAGCACAATGATTATTAAACTGGGGTAGGTCAACAGTACGCTAGAGCAATGACAATTTATTACCCTAGGTCCTGAATACGCTAGGGCAATGAATATCTAATTGAGGTAGGTCACGAGTACGCTAGGTTAATGAAATATGGATTGGGATAGGTCAAGAGTACGCTAGAACAATAAATAATAATTTAGGATATGTACTGAGCGTACTAACTCACAACAGAAATTGTTAATAAGCGAATATATATATAATTATAATATACAAAAAAATATATTTACGCTCGCAAAGAATACAAGAAGCCATTTTTTAAATTATTAAAATATCAAACCAACAATTGAATACACATTTTTTTATTGTTTAGTAAACGTTACATACGCAACAGGATTTAAATCCCTCAACAAAATAGCGGTTCAAATAATTTATTTCTAAGAGCCTTTGTTTTTATTAAATGATTTACCAATTTACTCGTAGAGTAAAAGATGAATTTAACTACTATCAACCTTGATAACCTTTACACGTGTTATCGCATAATCTAGTCGAAAACATTCGATCATTTCTTTTATTAGTTTAACGAAAACCATAGAAATTAATATCTCTTGAATTTTGAAGGCGTTCATTTCGTGTTACATTTTTAATTTGAAAAAAAAACAGGTAATCTTTTTTAGCGCCTTCGTGACTAGTATTAATTTACAGACTAATTATTATTAAACTATTAAGAATTTTAAATATTATTTAGAACGGTATATATTAAATCTAAAAAAATACACCGAGGAACAGGAACGTACTGTATTGGCGTATTTTTAATTTCTGATCTAAAAATTATTTATTCTCAAGTACCTATTCAATACTAAAGATAAATTTCAATGCCGATCCTTATCGCGCAATTCGCGATCATCAATTGAAACAGCAAATCATTAGCCACTTCCTGATCAACGCAATTAGACCGTTGGCCATTACAAAACGTGCTCCAGATTAAGACTAATAATAATTAAGTGCGTATTGTTGGTGTACGCGTATGATTCACTGTCGCTTCAAGGATTGTTGCTCGGCTTATCTCTGGAAGCATGCTATCAAATTAATGTTGTTATTTGTATAATAGTTTTAATTGCGGTTAGAAAAAAATACGAGGGTAACGTTGCAAAATTTATTTGATGGATGGTTTCAAATTACATAAATTCATATGATACTGATTACAAAGTAACGGTTTTGATTTGATTATCTGACACAAGTTATACGAAATGGTTTATTTAATAATTTATTATTGCCATAGAGAAAGAAAATTAAATTCCCAAAGATATATATAAGTCAAATTTTCCAATGAGTTTGACCTCAAAACTTGGAGAAAAAACATTTTGTTAATGGGAGAATTTTGATTTCATAATTTAGTGAATATTGTAAGTGGAGGATATACATTTTGATAATTCAGTTTTTACTTTTCCTATATAGAAGTTATAGGGAATATAGTGAAAGTACTATGATGGTCACATCATTATTTGGTAACACTTCAAGTACAAATAATTTTTTGTTTACAATTTAAAAGAATGAACCATATAAAGTATGTTTAAATGAATATTTGGAATTGAGTGGGGAGTTTATAGACTTGGTTTTGATGTCAGTAACGTGAACACCAAAAAAGGTCAACGGTATTAAATTGAGTTAATGCTTATTATGCTTCATTCTTGATATAAATGTGTGTATAAATTTGCTAAAGAAATCAAATCTTTTGGAGTTCTCTTTTAATTTCCTGGATTGCTAGAATTCAAAAATTGTTTCACCATGTAATATATATTTTGTTTAGAATTTTTTTGGGTCAAAATCACAACATAATTGTGTTTAAAAGAAGAATATACTTTTTTGAAAAAATATCGTCGTAGGTTTTTATCTACAGGTGAGTCGAAGCAAAAATATTCTGGCCGAGTGGTACTAACAAAGCCCAGTTTTTTTTTGCCGTAACCAATCAGCAACACTTAAGCTTCTCTGGATTTAAATTCATACAATTTGCTTTTATTAATGACGTCGGGCGCCGCGGCCAATTGCTTTTGCTGTGCCCCGGTTGACACTTCCCCCCCAGCTCTCTGACACTACCGTACGTCAACAAACAAGTGCGAAATACAGCACATTTACCTCGCCCGGTGTGTAGTTGGTTCTTTCGATTTCGCGCAGTATGTCTTAACCACAATACTAACCCCGTGACCGTACCGCCCGACCAACCATCACTCATCCAAAAGTGTTTTTTGCAGAACAATTACAAAAAAGCATGGAAGGGATTTTAGAGTTTCTGTTTTTTACGGGGATCCTCTACTGGGTATTTCCCGGATATTTTTCCGAAGGATTCCTAAGGTCAGTTTTACTTTTTTTTTTACTATTATTAATATTATAATTTTGGCATGTTTTAACTAGTCGTAGTTTTGTACAGTTTTCACGTCTTGTAATTGTAATTCTTTCATTAATTTGGACGAGTTCCAGTTGGATAATCAAACGGTCATCGGCGTTTGTTTTATAATCAACTTTCTTATGTGTAATTACTTATAGTACGTTGCGTTTATTTATTTTTTCTCCTTCACTGGTGGCGTGTACGTTTTTAATTGTCCATGTTATGTATTTATTTTTTTTTCGCGTTGAAAACCGCAATTTTTACATAAGTTTGAAATTATTATGAATATCTTGAATGTAAAATATGTATCTCTACGTAAATACTTTATCAGGTGACTTGGTGAATATATTTAAAATTAAAAAAGTTATGAATGAGATAACAGGATTATAGCGGTGTCACGTTCCACTATGTTTTTGAAAAATAAGATTTTGGTCTAAATATAGAGCCTAAAATTTATACTATAAGGATGTTCAAAAGTTAAATCTCATAATTGTTTTGAAGAAAATAAAGAAATAAATATTTATAGTTCCTAATAAGTAAGATTGCAGCCATCAAAACTACGGTTAGAAGTCGAAGTCATGTTTGCGAAATATAGAAATAAAGGAGCTACTCATGAAGAAATAGACTTAAAAAGGATATTATATGATGTAGAAGAATTTTTGGCATACACGATGAAACTGATTCGATGTCGATTAAGAAACACTTAGAAGAATCAATCTTTAGAAATGCAAAAATATCATTACCACATCAGCCTAATGGTATGCTTAGAGGTCCGTACCAACTATTGGTAGATACCGTTGCTATTAGGATTATTATAATACCTGATGGTTTATCAAAATCGCGAAATGTTTGTTCAATGACATCGAAATTACCAAATTATTACCAAAGGCTTGAAATTGAACCTCAAGAATAGTATGATGTATTAAGTATGTCAATATGTCACCTTGGATGTATGGAGTATTAATAAGGTAAGGGTTAACAAAGGAAAACAAGGAAAAATTAAATGACCACCTTAACAAACACCAAAGAAGTTTTAATAATATGCCCCTTCTTTTCTGGTTAATATGATCTGGTGTTTCATGTGTAACAAGAATAACATTCTGGAAAGAAACAAGAAGCACATTTTATTTAACGAATAGTATAAGCATCCAGTCATTGTTAAATCCATTCAATCTCGTCTGGCATTTTCTAACCAATTTTCTATTGCAATTGTTTCAAATCTTCAATACGGTTTCCATGATTTTTTTTCTAATTCGAATTTTTCTTATAGAAAGAAAGCATTCGGAGGATTGTGAGATCTTCTAGTTGGCTAACAAATTTCGTACCAATAACTGTATTATCTGATTTGAATATTCACTTCTTTTATGTAGTATTGAAAGTTCTTTGTTTTGGTTTTTTATCTCTTCAAGTTTTAACATCTAATATCTAAAATTAAAATAAAAACATTTTGCCAGTATCATAAATGATAACTGTTTTTTTTTTCAAATCGAACTCTCTGTAATTAAAAATGTATGGCAAAGTTATTAACAATCAATCATAACATTTTTTTGTCTAGCGAATTTATGTTTTCATTATAAAGACAAACAGATAAGTAACCTGCCTTTGTTTAAAATAATTATTTATGTAACATTAAAAATTGTAAATTATCAATATTTGATATAAAATATTCCGAATGTAAAGAGTTTAATGTGTGGTGACTAAGCGAAATAAATTTATCAGCTTTTGTTAAAATTGTATACAATCTGGACTTTATACGGAAGAATTACAAAGGTTATGATAACGTATCTTTTTCCAAAGAGCAACGCATGCTCGCTTTATTACATTCAATTTTAGTAGAACGTGTGTATTTCTGGATGTAAAATTGTTTACACTGAATGGAAAAATTCACTATGTTTTAACCACAAATAAATTAGTAAATTATTTGTGGTTAAATTCATGATGATGTAATATTTTCCCTATATTTTTCTCGAAAACTATGAAGCTTACCGAAAAAGGCTATTCTTAATAATTTGCTCAATTTTCTTTACATTCACTTGTTATACAAATTTCATTCAACTCCTATAGTTTATTTGCATTGGGGAAAAAGTGTAAAATTTTTATTTTTTTTCTCGGAAATTGTGAACTCTATGAAAAATATGTTTTAATAAAACTTGTTCAGTTTCTCATTCGCTTTAACTTTTGTTTGAAAAGTTATGTAATATTTTTCAAATTTAGAAAAATATCGAGAAAGTGAAGAAGATGTAGAATCCATCAACAATTAGTAATTCAAGTTATCATGTATGTATAGAGTGGGCAACCCACCCTCCAATCACTAAAATATAAGCGAGGGTTTTAATTAAAAGTTGTAAAACGTAAGTAAACATAACATTATTCCAAATTTTAATAGATTTATTCAAACAAATTTTTCAAATAATTTTTGATGATGTTTTACTGATTGGAGGATGGGATAGAGGCCACCCACCCACCCTACATATACATATAAACTTTAAATCCTTATCGTCTTGCGGTTTCCAATAAATTTAATTAAAAATCTTTTTGAATAGAAAAGAAATTAAAAAGGTAATATTTTTGAGTGAGTAATTTAGTAAAAATTTGATGCATGATGGGTGGGTAGACTTTAAATTTAAATTAGGTAAGATTAGCTATAGAAAGTCATTTATATTAAAACTTAAATTTCCAATTTGTTTTATTTTTTATTACATAAAGGGTTTTATTGTTTTCAGCAGCAAAATCATCAACGATTAGCAATTAAAGTTATCATGTATATGTAGGGTGGGTGGGTGGCCTCTATCCACCCTCTAATCAGTAAAACATAAGCGAGGGTTTTAATTAAAAAATGTAAAATATTAATAAACACAAAATAATTGCAATTTTTAGAGGTTTATTCATATAAATATTTCAAATAATTTTTGATGATGTTTTACTGGTTGGAGGGTGTGATAGAGGC
This sequence comes from Ontholestes murinus, assembly GCA_963969525.1. NCBI lineage: Eukaryota > Metazoa > Arthropoda > Insecta > Coleoptera > Staphylinidae > Ontholestes > Ontholestes murinus. The sequence goes on from OZ018393.1 coordinate 14,586,855, forward strand.
CACCCACCCACCCTACATATACACATAAACTTTAATTCCTTATCGTCTCGCGGTTTCCAATAAAATTAATTACAAAATTTTTTGAATAGAAAAGAAATTAAAAAGGTAAAATTTTAGAGTGGGTAAATTAGTAAAAAATTGATGCATGAAGGGTGGGCAGACTTTAAATCTAAATTAGATAAGATTAGCTATAGAAAGTCATTTATATTTAAACCTAAATGTTGATTTTGTTTTGTTTGTTATTACATAGAGTTTTATTGTTTTTAGCAGCAAAATCATCAACGATTAGCAATTAAAGTTACCATGTATATGTAGGGTGGGTGGGTGGCATCTATCCACCCTCCAATCAGTTAAACATAAGCGAGGGTTTTAATTAAAAGTTGTTAAATATTAATTAACTCACAATAATTGCAATTTTTAGAGATTTATTCATACAAATATTTCAAATAATTTTTGATGATGTTTTACTGATTGGAGGGTGTGATAGAGGCCACCCAACTACCCTACATATACATATAAACTTTAATTCCTTATCGTCTCGCGGTTTCCAATAAAATTAATTACAAAACTTTTTGAATAAAAAAGAAATTAAAAAGGTAAAATTTTTGAGTGAGTAAATTTGTAAAAATTTGATGCATGATAAGTGGGCAGACTTTAAATCTAAATTAGGTAACATTAGCTATAGAAAGTCATTTATATTTAAACTTAAATTTTGATTTTGATTTATTTCTTATTACATAAAGGGTTTTATTGTTTTCAGCAGCAAAATCATCAACGATTAGCAATTAAGGTTGTCATGTATATGTAGGGTGGGTGGGTGGCCTCTATCCACCCTCCAATCAGTAAAACATAAGCGAGGGTTTTAATTAGAAGTTGTAAAATATTAATAAACACAAAATAATTGCAATTTTTGGAGATTTATTCATACAAATATTTCGAATAATTTTTGATGATGATTTACTGATTGGAAGGTATGATAGAGGCCACCCACCCACCCTACATATACATATAAACTTTAATTACTTATCGTCTCGTGGTTTCCAATAAAATTAATTACAAAACTTTTTGAATAAAAAAGAAATTAAAAAGGTAAAATTTTTGAGTGAGTAAATTTGTAAAAATTTGATGCATGATGAGTGGGTAGATTTTAAATTTAAATTAGGTAAGATTAGCTATAGAAAGTCATTTATATTTAAACTTAAATTTTGATTTTGATTTATTTCTTATTACATAAAGGGTTTTATTGTTTTCAGCAGCAAAATCATCAAAGATTAGCAATAAAAGTTGTCATGTATATGTAGGGTGGGTGGGTGGCCTCTATCCACCCTCTAATCAGTAAAACATAAGCGAGGGTTTTAATTAAAAGTTGTAAAATATTCATAAACACAAAATAATTGCAATTTTTAGAGATTTATTCATACGAATATTTCCAATATTTTTTGATAGTGTTTTACTGATGGGAGGGTGGGATAGAGGCCACCCACCCACCCTACATATACATATAAACTTTAATTCCTTATCGTCTCGCGGTTTCCAATCAAATTAATTACAAAACTTTTTGAATAGAAAAGAAATTAAAAAGGTAAAATTTTTCGTTGAGTAAATTAGTAAAAATTTGATGCATGATGGGTGGGTAGATTTTAAATTTAAATTAGGTAAGATTAGCTATAGAAAGTCATTTATATTAAAACTTAAATTTCCATTTTGTTTTATTTTTTATTACATAAAGGGTTTTATTGTTTTCAGCAGCAAAATCATCAACGATTAGCAATTAAAGTTATCATGTATATGTAGGGTGGGTGGGTGTCCTCTATCCACCCTCCAATTAGTAAAACATAAGCGAGGGTTTTAATTAAAAGTTGTTAAATATTAATAAACCCAAAATATTTGCAATTTTTAGAGATTTATTTATACAAATATTTCAAATAATTTTTGATGATGTTTTACTGATTGGAGGGTGTGATAGAGGCCACCCACCCACCCTACATATACATATAAACTTTAATTCTTTATCATCTCGCGGTTTCCAATAAAATTACTTACAAAATTTTTTGAATGAAAAAGAAATTAAAAAGGTAAAATTTTTGAGTGAGTAAATTAGTAAAAATTTGATGCATGATGGGTGGGTAGACTTTAAATCTCAATTAGATAAGATTAGCTATAGGAAGTTATTATATTGAAACTTAAATTTTGATTTTGTTTTATTTTTTATTACATTAAGGGTTTTATTGTTTTTAGCAGCAAAATTATCAACGATTAACAATTAAAGTTATCATGTATATGTAGGGTGGGTGGGTGGCCTCTATCCACCCTCCAATCAGTAAAACATAAGCGAGGGTTTTAATTAGAAGTTGTAAAATATTAATCAACTCAAAATATTTGCAATTTTTAGAGATTTATTTATACAAATATTTCAAATAATTTTTGATGATGTTTAACTGATTGGAAGGTAGGATAGAGGCCACCCACCCACCCTACATATACATAAACTTTAAATCCTTATTGTCTCGCGGTTTCCAACAAAATTAATTACAAAACTTTTTGAATAAAAAAAAATTAAAAAGGTAAAATTTTTCATTGAGTAAATTAGTAAAAATTTGATGCATGGTGGGTGGGCGGACTTTAAATCTAAATTAGATAATATTAGTTATAGAAAGTCATTTATATTTAAACTTAACTTTTGATTTCTTTTTTTTTTTATTACATTAAAGGTTTTATTGTTTTTAGCAGCAAAATCATCAACGATTAGCAATTAAAGTTATCATTTATATGTAGGGTGGGCGGGTGGCCTCTATCCACCCTCCAATGAGTAAAACATAAACAAGGGTTTTAATTAAAAGTTGCAAAAAATTCATTAACACAAAATAATTGCAATTTTTAGAGATTTATTCATACAAATATTTCGAATAATTTTTGATGATGTTTTACTGATTGGAAGGTAGGATAGAGGCCACCCACCCACCCTACATATACATATTAACTTTAAATCCTTATCGTCTCGCGGTTTCCAATAAATTTAATTACAGAACTTTTTGAATAGAAAAGAAATTAAAAAGGTATAATTTTTGAGTTAGTAAATTAGTAAAAACAAAATAATTGCAGTTTTTAGAGATTTATTCATACAAATAATTTTTGATAATGTTTTACTGACGGGAGGGAGGGATAGATATATTCTATATAGGGAAAGCATAAATGTTTAATTTTTAGCGTAACCATAAGTAGATTGTATTTTGTTAATTCTATTTTTATACAAGGAATGACAGGCGAAGAAAATATTTTACCCCATACAAATTCAATAGGCGAAAGATCAGTAGATCGGTTTGCCATGACTATCGTACGCAAATCGGTCCATAGAAACTCGCAGTATGAGAAAGGAGTTCTATCACTTCATCCACACATTGCTGGGTCTTTATATTGCCTCGGGGATGAATACTCAATAAGTTATAGCATCATATACCAAAAAATCTATAGTTTGAACACAGGCCTCTAAACAAAAATTTTCATGTTGGGTTCTTCGCGTTTTCCCTGATCCTCATAAGGCCATCATGCATAACCACAATGAATCGGGATTCATCACGAAACACCACCCTATGCCATTATAGCTTCCAGTACAGTCTCAAACTACACCATTTCAAATGATGTTGTGCTGTTAGTGGTAATATAAGGGGTGATTGATAGGATTGAAAGTACTCATTCTCCGGTAAACCGTTCAAAAGGTTGTTACAAGGTGAACATCGTAAGCTAACAATAGATCTGTTCTCTGATTGTGATAAGTCGAAGATGACGGTTTTGGATCTCATTTGTTCTTTGTCCCACTGTTTTTTCTGCGACGTTTCTGTCTCTCTTTAATCCATGCCTGATAGAACAAACCATCAATAAGACCTTAAGCATTCGCTTAATTGATGCTAATTTTCACGTTGGGTCACTCTAGGCATAATAACACTTTCAAAACAAACGATGAAAAACGAAACAGCAAAGAAGACTATTTCGCAAAATATAGACCTGATAAAATTGTTGGAAAAAAACTAAAAAACCTGCCAATTAAATCTAATATTTATGAGTTTGTACCAATTTTTCTCAAAAAATTCCTAGCTTTTTTAATTACCACACTAAATTACGCCAAAAAAGTGCTTTGTTTTAGCATTCGATAACAAACGTTAAAGTTCAAAGTGTTTATAAATATTAAACCATAATATTACTCATCTACCGTTTTTGTTGCCGACATAAGTACATATTGGATAGTCATGGTGTTAAATATTCATATATGTTAAGCGTATTCATGTACAGTATCAAAACAATATAAATGTAAAATATCTTTAGTAATGTCGTGTTGTTCGTACCGTTCTGATTCTTTTATCACCGCCGCATTATTGAATTACTGTAGATTTTGCAAAATAGTAAGTAAGTATTTAACTTTATTTAAGATTATTCCAAAGTGGATATACATTACTAGAATGTTGAGTTAAGGCTAGATTTAATTTTATTGCTTGTAACTTATCAATTACACTGACATACAAAAACAAATAATTTAATTCAGCTAGTAAATTGCAACCACTTGAACAATATTTATGTACACGATCTTAGTTACGCGCGTGCCATTTCACTTGAAAACATAAAGGATTTTTGTAAACCGACCACTAAATACACCATAAGTTTTGCAAAAAAATAAGTATTGATAAAATTAATAAAAATGTGCCCGTAAAATTCGGTGGCAATCAGTTCAAGCGCACTTGGGCTTATCTGATGATGAGACAATGGAAATCAAAGGTTAGGTGGTTAATTAAAATGTTATAGAGAAACAAAGTAACATATTTTTTATTATTGATTGGTTGATATTGAGTTAATTATAATTATGTTATTGTCAGAATTATAATTAACTTCAAGATGATATTAATATAGTGAGCTAGTGAAACGTACATAATAGTTAAAGGCATTAATAAAATTTTTAGAGAGAACTTTTGGTTGGATTCTGCTGCTTTAAAGCCTGATCGATGCTCTTGGTAGAGAAAACCTAGATTTCTTTTTTAATATTGAAGACTTCTGCTCCTAATGTTTATTTTCTATACATACAATAACTAGTTGTGTCAAAAAGAAGTCACACAGTTGCCTTTAGTCGTTACAACTTACCAGAAACTTCCAATAGATTAAATTTTCTTAAAACTTTAAACATCATAATTTTGACCAGAATATCTAATCAAAATATTTCATCAAGGTCTTTGAAATAAAGCACACAACAATGATGTTATTAAAGTCTAATAACCATAAACATAAACATAAGACTCTTAGGACTTATAAATATGCAAAACCTGAACGTAATCCATCAAATCAAAAATATACAGCTGGCAAAAGACAACAAACACCAAACATTTAGTTTTATAACAGTCATTCAAAATGTCAATTTTTTTTTGATTGTATTGGCTGTTAATTGTTGAAAGTTCATTTTAAATGCACTGTTAGGTTTTGTAACATAAACACAAACTTTCAAAGAGTATTGTTACTTTTATTTATCGCTACAATACTTTTTGAAAGTGTGTGTTTAAGTTACAAAACGTAACAGTGCATTTAAATTTTCTTATTATTACTGTTTGATGCTCAATCATCAATCATGATCTTGCATTAGGTTCTCGTTTTACTCTTGGTGAAACATTGCGAAATATAGAGACAACACATTAGGTATTCAAAAGGTTGTTTATAAAGGTCAAGGGAACTCACAAGAGTCATTCAATTGTTTTAATCATAATTAAGTTATATAAGATATTTAACACTATAAATTGTATAAATTAATAATAAAGCCTATCGAATTCTCTAAAAACCTTCAACTTCCTTGCTTTACCATATCGTCCAATCTAAAAATGTCTGTACTTATTTTATCTGTATGTGGTTGTATTTATTCTGTTGTTTTATTTTTCTGTTAACTCTTTTTTCCAAGTCTGTTGATTCCACATCTGCTGTGTGTTATATTTTGTATGCCTTTTAATTGTCTGCATTTATACAATCTGTTGTCTGTCTATATTAAATCTGCTCTCTCTCTTTAGTCTATTTGTTGTTTATATTTAGCCCCTTTATTAATTGTCTTTTGTTTGACTGCATAATAAGACTAATCAAAGAGGCAAAGCTAGAGTTGGTTGTCCGAGATAAACAAGGATCCATAATAGATCTGAAAAGGTCGTGGTGGAACAGTCGCTAGTGCCACCCATATAACATCTATCTATCTATCTATCTTGACTGCATTTTCTGTTGTCGGTATTTCGTCTAATTGTTGTTTGCACTTTTTGGGCTTTTGCATTAAATTTTTCTAGATCCTTCAACATCAATTTTCATATTGGAGGATATGGTCTTTGTTGACTGATTATCTCTTGTTTGTTAGCATTTTACCTGTTTGTTTTCAGCATTTCGTTTATTTGATGTTTCTTCTTTGAGTGTTTGTTGATAGTTCCTCCCTCTCTGCTGTCTGTTATTCATCATCTTTTGATTATCTATGTTTGTTTTCTGTCTGTTGTTGCATGTGTATTGCCTGATTTTGTTTGTTTGCATTTCTCCTGTATGGTTTGGTATTTTATCTTCTTGTAGTTTGTATCTTCCTCTGTTGGTTATCTTTAGTTTGTCTATGGATTATCTTTTGTATGTCTGGCGTGGATCTTTCATCTGATGATTGTTTATCGTTTCTCAGTTTGTTTCTTATGTTCGACTTTGTATATTTGTCTGTCTTTGTATGTATTAGTTATATTTTTCTTTTTATCTGCCGTTTCTTCGTATGTATGTTAATTGTCTCTTATTTATATCCTTGATTGTATTTCAGTGAGATTTTTGAATGGCTTTGCCTATTGATTGATTAATTTGCCGGCATTGTCTGTTTGTTTGAATGTTTATTGTTTGTAGTTCGCCTTTCTATTGTCTTGTCATCCATCAGCCTGTTGATTGTCTATGTTTGTCTTTTTCTGTTTGTATTATTTTGCAAAAAACAGAGAAAAAGAAGGAGTAGGCTGCATTATAAAACTACAAAACTGGAAATACATACGAAACTGGATTGGAATTTCTGAAAGAATACTAAAGATAAAGATCGACAAACAGATCGAAATAACGTTTAGTTATTTAGTTGTATATGGACCAAATGAAGCTAAAACAGCTAAAAGAAAAGATGCCTTCTGGGTACAATTAACAGATGCAGGGGAGGAATACAAGGGACGATTGATAACCTTAGGAGATATTAACGGGCGGGTAAGGAAGAAGAACGGCGAATTAGGAGAAACAATTGGAAAACAAGGAGAACGTATTCGAAACAACAACGGAACGAGGCTGATAGATTTCTGCATAACAAACAATTTGATAATAACGAATACGTTCTACACCCACAAAAACATACGTAAGTATTCAAGAGAAGTCAAAAGTAGAGGAGTGAAGTCGATAATAGATTATGTAATAATAAATAGAAGGGCTAGAAAAGAAGTAAGAAGAGGAGCGGAAATTTACTCAGACCATTTCCTGGTGCTATCAGAGGTAGAAATCAAAGAAGAAAAATACCAGAACAACAAAAAAAGGAGTAGGAAGAAAAAACAATTAAACAAAAGAAAAAAGAAAAACGTATAATCTTCTTCTAATACAATGAAAAAATCGAATTCGAAAGGTCCAGACTTAAGGAAACATTAAATAATGTATCAATGGAAAACCTGTGGGATAGCATAAAGGAAATAACCATTAAAGTAGCAAAGGAAGCTTGTGGAACAATTAGATCAAACATATCAAGGAAACAAACAAGATGGTGGAGTAAAGAAATGAAAGCAGAAATAAAATTAAAAACGAAGAAATGGAGAAACAGAAACAATGAAAACTATAATATATACAAGCCAAAAAACTGGTAGAAAAAGCAAAACAAAATTAATGGGAAGATAAATTTAAAAATACGAAAACATTTCGTGAATCTACAACAATGTGTCTTACTAAGACTACAAAACAAATTAATTTGAAACAACTACTTCTCTAGCTAATACTTCGACAGACATTGAATAATACAAATTAATTTGCGTGTTACAAATAGTACAACTATTAAAGCAACACTAATTTGAATGAAATTATTTCTGTTGAATAAACTAATAAATGATAAAATGTACTTTAGATTGTTTAAATGTTACTATAACATGAAAAATTATGAAAAATGAATTTTAAACTGATTTCATTAAGTTAAATTAGCAAAAGCAATTAAAAAATCTAGCATTCAAGTTTATAATCATCTGCAGACACGTGTTTCGAACTTTCGCTCTCTTCAGTACAGCTTTATTATAAAATTGATTTTAAATACAAATAAAAACACTTACTAAAATAAATATAATGAAATATGATAATAAATATAATGAAATATAAATAACTTACTCAGATATGTACGGCAACTGACACAAGAATGAAATATAATCGACTGAAGGTCTGAATTTATACCTGAGGTGGATTAGTAAGACTCATTGTTGTAGATTCACGAAATGTTTTCGTATTTTTAAATTTATTATTTAATTTTCTACAACGAACTAAAGGATTTTAATACATTTTATTAATGGGAAGAGTTTGGAAAAAAAATGGAACAGGAAACCAAAAATTATTTTACAAGGCACTGAAATCACTTGTGGGAAAGAAGCAATACAATAATGGATACATAAAAGATAAGAAGGAAAAGATACTAGAAGAAGAACAAGCTGAAAAGAGTACTTCGAGGACACATTAAATATAGAACAACTGCTTAATGAGCAAGAAACAGAAGATAATGAAGAGGGTAATACACAAGAGGAAGATGAATGTGGAGAACAAAGCGATTTAAAGGAAGAAGAACTAGTTGAAGTTGTTAAAGTGTTAAGAAGAGGTAAAGCAGCAGGTAGTGATGAAATAACATCAGAAATGCTGAAAAACTTAGGAAGAAATGTAATAGAAGCACTTACAAAATTTTACAACAAAGTATGGAAAGGACAGAGGATACCTAAAGATTGGGAGTTAGGTATAATACTGCCCTTACATAAGAAAGGAAACAGTAGAGAGTGTAAAAAATACAGAGGAATTACTCTGATAAGCGTGATAGCAAAAGTATACTATACAAAAGAGACTAAAAGTGATCACCGAAAAACAACTAGAGGAAACCCAATATGGATTTAGGAAAGGGCGAGGAGTACAAGACCACATATTCACAATAAAACAAATAATCGAGAAGAATAAAAGTAAGGGTGTATTAGTAGCTTTCGTGAACTTGGAAAAGGTTTTCGACAACATTCCAAGGAAAATAGTATGGGACAGTTTGAAAAGAAGACGAGTAAAAGGAAAATTAAGGGAAAACCTAAAAAGATGTACAAAGTAACCAGAAATGTAGTTAGAACGGGTAACATGCAATCTGAGGAATTTGAGATTAAAGATGGCTTATGGCAAGGGGTATTGAGCTCAACTCTTTTCAACATCGTTTTAGATCATATACTCAAAGAAACGAGAGAAGAAATATAGACGATAAAAATTGGATACAAAAATATGAACATAATATCAATTGCAAAATGCGCTTTCGCAGATGATTTAATAATAATGGCAAGAAATGAGGAGGAACTACAATACAATCTAGAAATATGGAAAAAAGTACTACAGAAAAGAAACTTTAAAATAAACATAGATAAAACAAAAGTAATTGGCAATAGGAGATGATGATAGAGAGGTGACTGCAAAACTAAATGGTAGAGACATAGAACAAGTAGAAACGTATAAATATCTAGGCGTAAAAATACACAAAAATTGAGAAAGTAAAGCGAAAATAAATGACAGACAAAATTGTACTATGCACTAAGAAATAAATTCATAAGAAACAATAAAATATTAATAAAAACATAAATTGTATTATACAACACAATTTACAAACCAATTCTGACATCTGGATGTAAAAGTTGGATATTAACAAAAAGGACGGGAAGCAAATGGAGATGAAGTATCTTAGGGGCGTCAAAGGCATCACAAGAAGAGATAAAATCCGAAATGATACAGTAAGAGAAGAGTTAAATGTAGAACCAATGACAAACAAAATAAAAAGACAGCAACTAAAATGGTTTGGACACATAGTAAGGATGGAAGGAAATAAACAGACAAAAATCGTATAGGAGGCGAAATCAGCAGAAATCAGAAAGAGAAACAGATCAAGAAAAATATGGAACGACGTAATAAGGGGGATATTAAAAGAAAGAGGACTGACATGGAAGGAGGGACCGAAAATGGCAAGAAATAAGAAGAAATGGGCACAATTTGTACATGGAATAAATAATCATCCCCGGGTTAAATAGTGTTTTTACCGATTATATATTATTTTGCTCTTGTGTTGATTAGTGTCTATGTATTTTGCGTATATGTTGTTAAAATTTCGTCTGCCTATAGCCTGTAGTTGTCAGCGTTTTGCCTATCTTGTCTTGTCTGAAATTTGGCCGTCTCTTGTGTTTTTTTTTTTGCTAAACTCTCATTTGTAGTTTCTACGTTTGTTACTTTAGTTTGTCTTTCTTTATCGTTTGTCGGCCTTTGTATGTTCTAAAATAATTATTTTTATTTTCTCTGCTACCCGAAAGTAATTTGCAGTGATTTTATCATATGTTGGATGTTTGAAGCCATAAAATTGTGGTAGTTTTATTTATCGTCTGATGAAGTTCCTGAAATTTTATCAAAATATTCAGCGTATTGATTGTCTGTATTTTGTTTTTTTTTTTTGGGTATTAGACTATTTGTTTTTGTTTTTGCGACTGTTCGTTTAGTGCCTTTGTTTATCGTTTGACTGTTTTTGAATGTCCTTAGTTATTTGTCTTCATTTTCTCTGCCGTTTGACAGTAATTGGTATAACTTTTGTCAATTAAAGTTTTGTCTGCCTCTTGATTGTCTTTTGGTTGTCTTTATTTTTGGCTTAATGTAATTTAACTATTTTATTTTTCATTTCCTTATTTCTTTCTTTACTCCGCCTTTGTTTATCGTTTTCTCTGATTGTCTTTTGGTTGTCATTTGCCATTTGACAGTAATTTGTTTTGTCTATCTCTTGTCATTCATTTGGATAACATTTTTTGTCAAAACTTTATTTTTTAGTAAACTTTAACATAACAAACCGAAAAATCTCTCAGAGGAATTTCTTTTTGCAAAGATTGAAGTTTGTTTTGAAGAAATTCATTATAGATACAGCGATTATTATCAATCCTTCAATTTTATTTTGGGTCTAAACTCTAAAAACTAAAAAAAAAGAACTATCAAGTAAGCCAAGTTGAAGATAAAGGAAGAAACAATTTTGTGGACTTTTTGAACACAATGATCTAATCATGGTTATCTATTACAATCCGTTTTCTAAAAAAAAGAGAATTGCCAAATGTCTCAAAAGTCCTCGAGTGGCTTATCCAATTCCTCAATTGATTAACCCGTAAAATTAAAATCGTTATTCTAAATATCATTGATTTTGTATTTAAAATCTAGTTTTTAAAATTAGTTCAGACATCAGAACTAAAGGTAAGCTAAAACGAATTGCAAAAAATAAATCAAACAACCTAAATTTATATTACCATATATCTGTCTCACTTCTTTCCTAATATCACCAGGACTAAAAAGAAAGTAAAGTGAAGAATTCAAACAATTCACTTTTTCCTCAAGACCTAAATTGTTCGAAAACCTGTAATTTTAGGTTTGGTACATCTAAAGATAATTCTTTTTTGTATTAGCTAAAGTCTTAAAGCTAAAGTAAATAGAATTGATTCTTCTTCTTCTTGAGCTCTTACACACCTTTTCGTCAATATGACCCAATTTTGTTTAACTTGATACTAACATAATTTTTTTGCTTTACTCTTAGGGTTTTCTAGCATGTCTTTTAGATAAGTGTAGAAAATAGTTTTCTTTTCTATCAAATCAAATGTTTAGACATTCATTACCTCCAGAAATAAGTTTGATTTATTTTTTGACTCAACCTTATGATCTGCTTGGATGTTGTTAAGAGTGTGTGAGTATCTGATCACTAAATCAAAAAGAAAAACCAAATAGATAATTTCCAAGATCACAAATAATTGTATTTAAATATTTTATAATGCAATTTTTATGTTTTTATTATTTAATTATTAATTTTGATTTGATAATTTCTAAATGCAACGTAGATAAACTTTAATAATTATAATAAATATTTATTTGATAATTATAAATAATTATTTTTTATTAAAAGTCACATCAATTAATACATGTTGAATCTTTAATATATGATCATAGAGTCCAGTCGGGTGACCTTGGCTGGTGTATCTACGTACTTAATTATAGATTTGTTTCTTTAGCACAGGTATATTTATCGAACTACTTTTCGGTTCGAAACTGATTTGAGAGAATTATTAAAATCTGCACTCCATAAATTTTCTATTTTTATTAATCCACAACTCCTTGTTCCTATAAACATCTTTCCTTATAGTACTTACCTTTGCAAAAATGCATGTTGCTAACATTTAAAAGACTTTTTTATGTTACGAAATTCTTCTTAGTCACTGTTGTGGATATCAACAAAGAGCAGTATCTTTTCATGATTCCAAGATGTATTACAAAGTCATGGCTTCCACTGTCAATCATGATCTTCAATATTTTTTCATAAACTATTATATTACAGACAATAATTATACATCCTTATAATAATAAATAACTGAAGGATTTTAATATATTTTATAGTCCTTAGTTTAGCCCTGTTTATTAATCTTTAGCTTCCTTTCCAAAAAAAAATACATATGAATTAAGTCATTAGACAATACTGTTCTTGGTACGTATGTCTTCAAAATATTTTTCTCGAGTTATGTGAGGATTATTATAGTAGAATTGTATTGAAAACACTAACACTTTCTTCACAAATTTGTGAAGAATGTGTTTTCAATACAATTTTACTATTTCTTCAAAACCTGACAAAAAAGACAAAAAATACATTTTAGTTTTGATCTGGTTTGTACATTTTTTAGAAATACATTAGAAATGCCATGCTTTTGATATTTTGATCTTAACCCTAGCAAAGGTTTTATATTGATTGTCCTGTTGATATATTGATCATAACTCTAACAAAGGTTTTATTTTGATTGTCCTTAGGGCCAAAATTTCGTGATAAAGTTTAGAGGTACTATTTCTTAAGCTGCATCTGAATAAACTAGGAAGCAACGTTATTTTTTCTACATGGATATGCATGTGAGAAAGCTTTCTAAAGACAATAATTTTTGCAATGTTCATAAATAATGTATACTTAATAATTCATCAACTATGCTACTAAACCAGACAATTAAGTATTTATTCATGCTCCAAATTAAAACTAGAAAGTGATCTTGTACAGAGAAAAACTTGCAAAGTTCACTTCTTCTGTTGGCACAAAACTATTCGGTTCATTGAAACTAATCACGTCCGAGTGGCGCGTGCACGCAATGTTGGTTTTTTTCCTCCGCCATTGTTGCCTCACCACCTGATTTTGTATTCATGCAGCAACCGAGAAGAGGCTATCCATCTTCACCCATCGCGAAAATTCGTTTTTCGTGTCACGGCTATCCCGGGATACATCCATTTTGTGCGAACACTGCGGACACGTGATCGCCGCTTGAACTGTGACCCGAAGACCATCACGCGATTTTCGAATTCTTTTCGCGCTGTCTGTCCCGACGATAAAAACCGTGTCTTGTTTGTCAAATCAACACTGCCGTTTCGATGATGTAATATTTACTTCGATTGTTTCATTTCTTTGTTAATACGAGATAGTGGAGTTGATCGTTGAGACCGGCTATTTTTCGTTTGATGTCTGGATGTTTAATATTTAAATAAAATGAATGAAATGTGATTGTTCGTTTAGTCCAATACATGAGTTACTTTGAAGGCGTTAAAAAAATTAATTTTAAATAGTGTGAAAGTGCAATTCTTGGCTAAATTATTGTTCTTGTATATTTTTCGAAAATATTACCCTGGTCGACTATTGAACCTATTAGAAAAAACACCTAAGATTATCCAAAATATCATCTCAGATCTAAATAGTGTACAATTTGACAAATAAGCCAATCTTTGGGGGCTTATCTGTTAGGTCAAAATTCTACGCAATTTTGACAGATAAGCCAATCTTTGAGGGCTTATCTGTTAGGTCAAAATTCTACACTATTTAGATCTGAAATGCTATTTGGGATCATCTTAACTGGCTTATCTAAAAGGTCAACATTCCAAATATTCAAGTCAATTTTTTGTAGAGTTTGAAATTCCAACTGGAAACTTTCTATATAAGTGAGTTTTTAAACTGGCCAACATTTCAATGCTTTAAAATTTTACTCAATCCAACTGGTTAAAATTTTTATGAACCAGATATTAATTGGCTAACTAAATAGTTCATAATATCTTCAAATAAATTTTTTTGAATTATGATTAGCCAATTTCTCTATAAATCAAAATTCAAACTGGAGAAATCAAAATCTCCGTTAGGTTAGAATTGATTGCTCTCAATTCAGGTGGTTAAAATCTTACTGTACCAGTAAACTGAAAATGTCACAGTGACATTAATATGGTCTCCAAAAATATGACCCAAATAAGCCAGAAATGGCAGAAAATATTACCTCAATGTCTGCTGTCTAAGTAATTGATATTTTTGTCCAATCTTTTTTTTTTTCTATGGGCCAGTGTTCAAATTGATTAAATCAAAATTTCAACAGCTCATACAGATCATAAATATTACTACGCTGTAGACATTATATGTTAATAATATAATTAAAACATGACATGATATAAATATACCAATGTGTATAGATGTAGCAATATCAATAATTTCTCGTTCTGAAAGTCACGCCACTGATTTCAATTTTAAATTGCCTACCAATTTACAATTCATGCTTTTTAAAATACCCCAGTAATTGTTATGCGACGTTCTAGTTTGAATGTGAATAAATATATTAAATATAAATAAAAAGTAATTACATTATAATGTTTTTATAGGCGTCAATAATTGATAGTGACCTTTGAAAGTCGAAACTGAAGTCGTTCAAAAATTAGCTAATTGTTCTTTAAAACTCCAAAGTAAAATCTCCTGTCTTTTAAATTCACTAAGCTGATGGGATCCAAATTTTAGACTGTTTTTGCAAACATAATAGAAAAATGATCTAATAATGTAATTTGGTATATTATTCGCTTGAAAAATTTAACTTGTGTACAGTTTCTAAAGTTGTTTACCTCCCACTATTATTATTACTTGGATGAAGTTATTGAATAAATTAAAATTAAAATTGCCTCCTTTCTTTGTTTACCTAATATCCAAATGTATTTTTTGGCAAGGAAGCTACAGACTAATAAACTAAAAACTAAACTATTCAAGATTGATAAAAATCTTTTTGTAAGGATAGGATAGTTTTTGGAATATCTTTTATACTCATCATCGAAGATGATATTCATGATAGTTAATCCCTTTATTGACTTCCTGCTTAATGAAACTTAGAGCAAAATATTGGACGTAAACCTAGTTTAAAGGTATCATAATTCTCTAATATGATTTTGTCCGAATTATTATACATAATTATTTATTGGTTTTTGTGTTGTAACTATTTTATTTTTTATGTTAATCCTTATTATATATGCTTCGATTGTGTAATTGGAAGAGTTCAGAAGGCTAAAGTCAATGCCAATTAATATAAATGACAATTGCATGGACTACCATTGGAACCCTTGAATTCAATCTGATTAGAATTTCAATAGAATGCATAACGTTGGCCGAAAAATGTTCAACCTTAATGTAAATGAGTGTTGCATGTTAATTAAGCATAACATTTTTGTATAAGCAACCATTAATAACCAGAGTAGTGTACTTCTACGAAGAATTATCAATAAGTAATTGCATCAAAATTTATCAGATAAGTTTTATAGCAAGAAATAATGTATTAATTGATTGGCCAAATATAATGTGAATAGATAATTAATCACGGAATTATCTCGGTCAAATTGATATTTAGAAGTTGGTTCGTTCTAATACAGTCTTACAACGAAAATAGTTTTTAATAAAAAAGGTTAAATGAAAATAATTTTTAATGAACTACCACATAGTAACGGTCGCTACCATCATTTTCAGTTTTTAATAGTAACTTAATTTGAGGTTTGGTCAAAAACCATACCAAGAATTTTTAATTAATAATCCTCAAATTAAGTTGAGTGAGAAATTAATTCATCATAGAGTAACAGAAACCTACGAAGATTAAAGCCTCCCAATGCAAACTCCTAACATTTCTGCATCTTCTAATCTATCATGTATAGTAGATAAAATTTATTTATTAATTTATTTAGATCTTTGGTCTTCCTTCTTAAAAAATACATATAAAAACATACGTACAATCAAACCCTTTTTGGACCATGAAATGTTGGAAACCTGCCTTTCCAACATCATGGTCTAAAAAGGGTATGTTTTTATATCCACTTTTCTTCTATATCGTTTTTTGTCCACTTTTTAGGAGGAACTTTTTGGCTGTTTACGTCAGCATGGCAGATACATAATATAATAGATCGGGGTAACTAAAAATGTTTACTTCTTGTAATCCATCATGTTTAATATTGAGTCTTATTTGATGAATGCATTTTAGAAAACGCAAATCCTTTTATTTTCTATTGAGTCATTTACTCAATTCTGAAGATGGAATATTAAAAAAAATAACAAAATTTATTTGAATGTAGATAAGTTTTATAATATAGAGTCTACAATTGTTGTCCATGAACAAAAAGTGATTTTATCACACGTTCCAAAGATGTGTCGAATAGATTTTGACTGTTTAGTCGAGAGTCACGTTTCGGTGTTTTGTTATATTGTTAATTAAATTCAAAACTGTATCCGGTAACTGCGTTACAAGTAAAAAGAAATACCTTTTATCTTTCAGCAAAAGTTTCCATTAAAAAAATAAACAAAAACAAGCGGCTTTGTTTGATAAGCGCCAAGCGATGAGTTTGCTTTAATTTCCATTGTTAATTTTTTTTGTAAATAATGTTTAAATCATTTCTTTTAAAAAGTTAAATAATACTGAATGACATAAGGTAGATGAGAGTGAACATATCATGGATGACAATCAGATAGATGATAGATGACAGTTGACAGATAAGAAATTATAAATGACAGATAATTTATGATGGATGCCAAATAACAAATGAAAAATATGATAAATGACAGATGATTTCTAGTTAATGACATTTCCATCGATTGTTTTATAATCACTTCTTTGTTTATTATAAAATAGCTCCTGTTCAAAATGAACAATTCCGCGAATACTCGACAAAACACAAAGGAGCGCCTTTTGGGATGTAAACCCGGCTTTGCAGTACTTCGTGGTGATTCATTTGAAGAAAGCCACTGCCTTTTGCGTTTTGGATTATCATAAAGGATCAATTTTTCGCCTCTAGTAATCAAACGATCAAAAAACGGTTCTGTAGCAATAAGTTGCATGTGGTGGATCGGTTGGCATTGTCCTCGGACAGATTATAGGGGACCCAAACACCTGCTCTGCTAATTTTTACAATTTGCTTTAAATGTTCTTGGATGGTCGACCAAGGTTGATTTAGGTTTTTGACAGTTCCTGGATTTTTGACATAGATTTGCTTCCACTTCTGTTCTTAGCACGTCGTTGTCTAATTTTGTTTGTCTTTTTGATCGATAGGAGTCGAAGAATTACCGGATTTTAGCTTGGAAAACCATCTTTGGCATTTACGAGCGTTTAATGCATGTGGATGATGATCGCAATTGTTTTGGCCGCAACTGTTGCGTTACTACCCTTACGAAACTCTAAAAGCATACAATGTGAGATATGCTCTTCTGGTATTTAGTTGGCCAGTTCCCCCCAAATTACAAAAAGTGTTATATTGGATTATGTAGAAGTGAATAGGTCACAATAACCCTAAAATAACTTTGGCACTCCTTCGAGATAAACAATGAGCTGGCAAATATCGGCATGCTCAAAAACGACTTTTAATATCATAATTGAGGACAAATGTTTATTTTAGATAAAGGATAAGTGATAGATGGCAAACGATAAATTATAAATAGCTGAAGACAAATGATAGTTGACATATCAATTGTTTAAAGGATATGCCAGTAAACAGATAAGCATTCATAGAAGGCTGTTCGAAAATGTCAGATGATAAATCCTTTAATTATATTATCTTAAACGATGACAAATGATAGTTGACATATTACAAGTGACAGATAACATAGGTTAAGTGATCGCTGGCGAATGGCATATGCTAGATGGCTGATGGCAAATGACAGTTGACATATCCTTTAGACAATAGATATTTGATAGATTATAAACTACGGATGATAAATCACAGATAACAGATAATAATTCATACGTGGTAATTTTCACATGATGGTGAATGGCAAATGACAGACGACAGATCATTCAATTCTATTATTCCGAATGAGGTCGAATTACAGATTACAAATAACATTATTTTAATCCTAGATAGTTAAAGACAAATGACAGTTGATATATCTTTCAAACAATTATTATTCTACAGATTACAAATTACTGATGACAAATCACAGATAACATTATAATTCAAATGTAGGACGAAATAAAACCCTATTTTCTATGTTTATATTATATTATAATTGATAGAAGGCAGTTATCACATGATAGATGTCGAATGGCAAATGACAGATTGCAGATCACAGATGCAAATTATCATAAGATAGATGGCTTATTGAACGTGACAGATGATATTCATTCATATCATCCTAAATGGGGATAAATGATAATTATTTGAGAGATGACAAATGATATATTATCTTCTTCTTTCTGTGGCGTTTTCTATCGTAAGTTAGAGACCATCATTTGATATACTTCTATATTTTGCGCTATATGCTTTATTTTTTTGAGTATTTGAAATCATTCGCGGGGATTTTTCAGCCAATATTGTTTTTCTTTTTCCTGTGGAGGCCGCCTTCTTTACAGATCCGGATGTACTGCAGCCTAGGTGGCTTATTGTACTTCCCCATATTGCCTTACTTACGCAACCATTCCAAACTCGATGCCCACCATTAACTTGTACAGGCCCTTCAGGGGTTGCGCATGAAAATCATTTGGTACCATCTGTCTGTTACTAAATGTGGGCTGTCTTTTGTTTTCTAGCGCATTACAACTGCACAGAATATCCATTGCTTTTTCCGGTCCATATCACATAACCGACAGCTGGTGTTGCCGTTATGTAGACCGATTTTACTTAGGTGGTCTTTAACAGTCCTATAGTTGTCTTCAGCTGTGCCCTACTTAGTGCCAGTATTCCTGCAGCTTGGTTAGAATCGGGCCCTCTCATGATGGCCTTAGTGTGGTTAAGACCTGGTCTGCTTTCCCAGTATTCCTTGTGTTTGTAGCGAGTCCACTTTCTGACTTCAAAGCGGCTCGCCTTTTTTGTTATGCCCAAGACAGGGATCTGGTCCCATAAATGATATGGTGGCTCCCTGCCTTGCTAATTCATTAGCTTTTTCATTTCCCTCGATCCAGACAAGTATTACCTTGTTCTGTCTGGCCAGGTTATTCAGAGTGTCGAAGCAGTCTGATACCAGTTTGTATAAAGTCTTTTGGCTTTGGAGTGCCGCCTGGCTGTCAGACAAGATATAGACACTTCCTCTCTATATTGGTTCTCGTGCATTCAATGATCGCGAATATTTCAGTTTGAAAGACTGATGCCAGGCTACCCAGTGATTGGGCGTAATCTGTCTTCATATTCTTGTTGTAGATTCTTGATTCCATACCTATGTGTGATTTGGAACCATCCATGTACCAGATCATGCTTTGTTTGTGGATATCCTCCCTAAGGCTATTGCATTCATTGTCTGGAATAGTGATCTTGTAGAGTGCATTTCCAAGGTGTCTGACTATCATATGGTCCGACCTCATTTGCAGGAGTCTGTCAAGAGTCTTCTGTGTGGGGTGTCAATTTTTCTTTGACCGTTGCTAGCTGCAGTCTATAGAGTGCCAATCTTGCTTCCCCCACTATCAGAAAATGAAGTGGTGTGAGGTCTAATAGCGTCTCTATTGCTGCAGTGGGCGTGGTTCTTATAGCCCCTGTTATGCTGATGCAGACAAGTTTTTGGACCTTGCTGAGGATTTGTATGGTTGTGTGTTGCGTGGCTTTGGGCCACTACACCAAAGCGGCATACATGATTGCGGGCCCAACCACTCTGGTGTACAGCCAGTATACCATCCCTGACATGGGCTCTCATTGTCTGTCGTACATTGCAAAAATTTCCAATTAAATGTCATGTTGACATTAATAAAATATTTACACAAATTTTACAAATTTTAAGCAAAATGCTTAATACATCGAATATAAAATAAAATAAATATCTACAGTTGTAGATAGAAGTAGAAGAATTTCTCCAGAATTCCAATAAATGGAAACAATCTATATGGGTTTGACTGGAAGAACATTCCGAAGAATGAAGTCCGCCTGTGATTCCTGTGATTCAAAATTTAGTGTATTTTTTGTGTATATTATTATTATGTATTTTATTAACAGGTAATCCAAAGCATCACAATAAACAATAAACAATACGTCTAATTACCGCAAGGGTAATTTCCGATTTACGATTAATTTTTGAAATGTGCGAGGACCAGACAAGTTTGGGAGTCAACTATTACTCCTTAGTACTTCACCTCACCCGAAAATTCGAGCAATTTCTCAGCATTTTGAAGGAGGGGTCCTAGGCCGTCCAATTTCCTCCTGCGTGTGAAAGGTACAATGGTGGTTTTAGAGGGTCCTTCTCTAGGACACCATTTGTTCACTACGTTCAGTGCTCGTCGCATGAGCTCTCTGATCATGTTGTTGAATTTTCCCTCAATGAGAATGACTAGGTTGTCTGCGTATCCCAGGGAAGAGTATCCTTTGTTGTTGAGTTCCACTAACAATCCATCTATGACTAGGTTCCACAGCAGGGGCGAGAGAACTCCTCCCTGCAGACAACCGCCGGCCACCCTGGATGCTAGTGTCTGGTCAGCAAATGTAGCATATACCATCCTTTGTCTTTTCATGCAGTCAATCCACCGGCAGCTAACCCTCGCTTCCTCAACGCAGCCGTTATTGAGTTAAAGGATGTGTTATCAAATGCGCCTTCTATATCTAAGAAGGCAGAAAGTAGAATTTCTTTGTTTTCCAGAGCAGTTTCTGCACTCCTTCTTAGTCGGCTCTGTAGATCGACCTGGAAGGTGGTAGGCATATTGATCTTCCGATATGCCTGTCTATAATCGCCAAGATTGTTTTTCAGGCCTATGGTTCTTCTGCCTGACGTAAGACTGTTAATATAATTGGTAGATGCGAATTGTCATACTATAGACATATATATCCCTTAAACAGTTGTTATTTGACAGCCTATAGATGACAGTCTAGTAGATGACAAATTAAAGATGACAGAAGACAAACTTTATTATAATAGATTGCACGTGCTACTCTCTTGATGGAAACATATTTTCAAAATGGAGAAATAATGCACTTGGTTAATACGAGGGTAGATTGAAAAGTTTCCGGAATGGGCAAGAGAAGGCGCGCGTATCGTGAAATTGTTATGATGGTTGTCAAGGCTAAGCTATTTTAGGTAAGCTGTCAAATTTTCAGACACGTGCGTCGTTCCGCTTTTGTTTACTAGGATATCTTGTGAAGCAAGTCAGACACTTTTGCAAAAATGGATAAAAACGAATTTCGTGCAGTCATCAACCATTTCTGGAGGGATGGATGTTTCCGGAATGGGCAAGAGATGGCGCGCGTATCGTGAAATTGTTATGATGGTTGTCAAGGCTAACCTATTTTAGGTAAGCTGTCAAATTTTCAGACACGTGCGTCGTTCCGCTTTTGTTTACTAGGATATCTTGTGAAGCAAGTCAGACACTTTTGCAAAAATGGATAAAAACGAATTTCGTGCAGTCATCAACCATTTCTGGAGGGATGGATGTTTCCGGAATGGGCAAGAGATGGCGCGCGTATCGTGAAATTGTTATGATGGTTGTCAAGGCTAACCTATTTTAGGTAAGCTGTCAAATTTTCAGACACGTGCGTCGTTCCGCTTTTGTTTACTAGGATATCTTGTGAAGCAAGTCAGACACTTTTGCAAAAATGGATAAAAACGAATTTCGTGCAGTCATCAACCATTTCTGGATGGATGGGAAAAAGGCGACGGAGATACGAGATATTTTGCAGAAAGTTCATGGCACATCCACACCTTCATTTTCGACTATTATTTTCTGGGTGAGCGAGTTCAAACGTGGCCGTACGAGCACCAAGGATGAACCACGCAGTGTACGTCCAAAAACGGCCACAAATGAAGAAATGGTCGACAAAGTCCATGATCTCGTGTTAGCCGATCGACTAGTAAAGTTGCGCGAAATAGTAGAGACCACGGGCATCTGATATGAACGTGTACAAAATATCGTGCACGAACATTTGGGCATGAGGAAGCTGTCGGCGCGATGGGTGCCGCGTTTGCTGACTGTGGACAACAAGCGAAATCGTGTGTGTGTGTGACCGTGGACGAAACATGGATCCACCACTACACACCAGAAACCAAGCAGCAGACGAAACAGTGGATTTCTCCAGGCGAATCTGCTCCGAAGAAGGCAAAGACTGTCCCATCGGCTGGAAAGGTCATGGCCACCGTTTTTTGGGATTCGCAAGGTGTGATACACATCGACTTTTTGCAGAAGGGAAGAACCATCACGGGACAATACTACAGCGATTTATTGGATCAATTCAACGGCATATTGAAGGAGAAACGGCCTCATTTGCAGGGGAAAAAAGTGCTCTTCCACCACGACAACGTGCCGGCTCATTCATCCCGAATCGCCAGTGCTAAATTGGTTGAATTGGGCTACGAGGTGGTGCCGCATCCCCCCGTACTCTCCAGACCTGGCTCCGTGCGACCCATTCATCCAGAAATGTTTGATGACTGCACGAAATTCGTTTTTATCCATTTTTGCAAAAGTACCCGACTTCTGAAAATTTCACAGCTTACCTAAAATAGGTTAACCATCATAACAATTTCACGATACGCGCGCCATCTCTTGCCCATTCCGGAAACTTTTCAATCTACCCTCGTATTACCTGATTAAATATGGATAGTGAAGATAACAAGTGCATTACATCTTCTAATTTCAAATCACATTTATTTGACAGATTACATGACGGATGACGTAATTGATAATTGCCAATTGTGATGATATATCATGAATTCAAATCTCACTTAACCCGTGGTGAAACATTTTTATGTTAATTAGAGGATTAATTAAAACAATTGTTTTTTTTGTCAAATAGTGAAACAAAACAAATTTTTAATTAATTCTCTAATAAATAAATCCTATTTTTGAAAAACAAACAACTTTTTATTTTATTGTGATTAGTTTCGATTACTCAAGTACTTAAAATATGAATGACAATATATTCATTTTTTTAGATAACTTTCAAAAAAAAATAATTTTAAAGTAACAGTAAAATAAAGAGTGATGCACTCTTTTTTTTTGGTTGTTTTTTTTTTTTAATTAAGTTCAACTTTTAGCGATAAATAGTTGAGTATTTATTATTATGATTGTTATTGTTAGAAATATTATCTCTAGAAATATTTATAATTAATAATATCGGAGATATGAATGAATTCATGACTTTCTAAAGGCAGATGATACTCGGTAAAAACACAATAAACCATTAACCCGCTTTACTAACTCCTATGTGCAATGGTATTTATAACCCGGCTCTAATGACGTACTCAACTTTTAATTTTATTATCGAATTCTTCAACAGAAATAATTTCTTCTTCCGTTGTTTACGAACGAACTTCCTGGAAGTAAAACGTTTGCAATAAATATTTTATCTTAGTACACTAGTAATTAAATTTAATGAACACATTTATGAGTCACCTATCATTGCAAATATTCAGTCGTTTCGCGCATACACGTCCTAACAACAACAACAAATATACGTGTTAGTTTAGATTAGGCTGGTGCACTTCACACCGACCTGAGTACACACGATAATCTAATCTATTGAAGATTACATCAGAACTTTGCGCTTCGATTTTCGACTTCCACTCCGTTGCTACATGCAACCGACTAATTACGGATAAATGACTTCCAATTAGGGTTCACGAAAACTTGAAATTCTTGGCTTGTGTAATTTTGTTGCTGAAAAAAAAAACAGTGTACAATTATTATATCTGGATACGTTATTATTTCCATTTCTCCTCGCGAGTTTATTTCACAATAGCGCGTCAATCTACGCCAATGAACTATATAAACAGCTTCATATTATCAATGACCTGTGGCCATTGAAGACGATCCTTTATTATTATGTTTCCGATTGTGCTTTATTAGTGTGTTAGCTACCGTAATGTGTTCGACATGTTTCTCCAGTAATGCAGTGCCGCGCCGCTCGCGATGATCACCACCACCACCACCCGATGTCCGTGTTGTTCCTGAGGATGTCGCCGATTATCGAGTACGGCGGGATGAAACAATAACAAACACGTGACCGTGTTCGATCAGATCGCGGGTTCAAGTGCTCTCTTTCGAACAATAAACATCTTCATGACGATCGGAATTATCTGATTGTCCACTTATAAAAAAGATAGGCGATTGGGAGTGTGATCTAAACGCGGTGGTGTTGTCCGTCGTGACGGGTGTTTTTTTAAAATTTATTGTTTTGTGATACTGACTTATATACGGATTTTTTCTTCGTGCAATCATGGGGCTTTTCAGCACCCTGTACGCCGCCTTCCAGTTGGCTACGGTGGTGTTCTTCGTTTATCTCGTGCTCATTATTAAAGGGTTAGTACTTGAACTTAATACTCTTCTAGTCTTTGAATGATTAATGCTTTTAACTTAAATTATAGTTAATTATTTCATCAAGTTTGGATTAATTGAGTTACGTGAAGATGATAATAACTTGATTAAAACACTATTTATTTGTAATCAGATTTACATTTTCTACAAGCAAAAAGCCTATTCTTAATAATTTCTTCGTTTTTGAATTATCTACAATCACTTCTTATATAAATTTCATCTAAATCCAATAGTTAGCAATTCAAACAAATTTTTCAAATAATTTTTGTTAATGTTTTACTGATTAGAAGGTAGGATAGTGGCCACCCACCCACCCTACATATACATATAAACTTTTAATTCCTTATCGTCTCGCGGTTTCCAATAAAATTAATTACAAAACTTTGAATAAAAAATAAATTAAAACGGTAAAATTTTGGAGTGAGTTAATTAGTAATAATTTGATACATGATGGGTGGGCAGACTTTAAATCTAAATTATATAAGATTAGCTATAGAAATTCATTTATATTTAAACTTAAATTTTGATTTTGTTTTATTTTATATTACATAAAGGGGTTTTGTTGTTTTTAGCAGCAAAATCATCAACGGTTAGCAATTAAAGTTATCATGTATATGTAGGGTGGGTGGGTGGCCTCTATCCATCCTCCAATCTGTAAAACATAAGTGAG